>ML247334.1:2657-42765 GCA_005239495.1 Nicotiana undulata | reverse complement strand
TCAGTTTAAAACGATCACAATAATAATAGAATGGAAAATAAGGTATGACATAGAAAGAACGAAAGAAATCTAGTAAAATAACCCATGCACGCACCCGTCACCTAACGTACACGGGGTTTTTATAGTGAAAAATCAGTTAAAATGCCTAAGGGAAACATCCCCAACACAGAGTTAGGCAAGCCACTTACCTCGACTGCGTAAATCAACTTTGTACCACTCTCTTGCCACGAGTATCCAACTCCAGGTGGCCCAAATCTATTCAATTCGATTGCATATTGTAAATATCATTTCAAGAAATCAAAGTAACTAATTAATTTGAAGCTAATACGCAAAATTAGGAATTTTGACCAAAACGCCCCTCGGGCCCACGTCTCGGAATCGGGTAACATTTACATTTTCCGAACCCTCATTCCCCCACGAGTCCAACCATATAAGAATCTCTCAAATTGGAAGTTAGATACCCAATCAAAAACCCAAATTTCATCTAAGAAGTTTCTTCATTTTCCCAAGTTTCTACTAAAAAAATCTCGAAATTAAGGGTGGAATTTAGGATTAGAATCATGGAAATTAACATATGATGGCTAGAAATCACTTACCAAGAATACCCAGGTGAAAAGTCCCTCAAATATCGCCTCTCCCGAGCTCCCACAATTCAAAAACTAAGAAAATAGGCTTAGACCTTCGAATTGGATATTTAATAGTCTGCCCAGTTATTGCTCTATGCGTTCGCGGAGGGTCCACCGCGAACGCGAAAGGCAAAAATTTATGGCCCAGAAAAATACCCTATACGAACGCGGTGAGGGACCTGCGAACGCAGTCAGCAAATCCCTAAGCCTTCGCGAATGTGGTTCTATATATGCGAACGTGAAAGGGAATTGACCCCTGACCCCTGGGACCCCCGCTAGACCTATGCGAACGCGATGAATACCGTCCGCGATGAAGGACCAGCCTCAACTACGCGAACTCACCCTATTGCCCGCGAACGCGAAACTTTAAAATCCGTGAGACCAAAATAGCCTATGCGTTCGCAGTGACCTCTATGCGAACGTATAGAAGGAAACCAGCTGTAGAAAAATCTGATGTTTTGTTAAGTCCAAAACCACTCTGTTTAGCATCCGAAAATCATCTGAGGGCCCCGGAACCTCAACCAAACCTACCAATTAGCCCAAATACCTTATTCGAACTTGGTCGAGCCTTAAAAACACGTCCCATAACATAAAAATACTCAAATATGCATAGATTCACGCCTAAGAACTTAGGAATTTTCAAGAATTCACATTTGACGCCGAAACACGTCTAAACGCATCTGAATGACCTCAAATTTTGCACACATGTCGTAAATGACATTCTGGACCTGCTGTCCTTTTCGAAATTCCATTACGAGTCCGATATCAAAATCTCACCTATCGACCGAAATCGCCGAATTTCTAACTTTCACCAATTCAAGCCTTAATCTTCATCCGACCTCGAAAACATATTCCGAACACGCTCTGAACACTGAAATCACTCAACAGAGCTAACGGAGTCAACAGAGTTCCATTCCGGATCCGTCTTCACACAGCTCTAGCTACGTCTCAATTTCTGAAGATGAAATTCACCTTAAAGGACTATATGACCAAAATCACTCCGAATTTCACCGCTCAACGCTCTGACAAGTTCCATTAACATAATAAGGCATGGGAGAAGAAGTTATTAGGGGATCGGAGCACTAACTCTCAAAAAGACCGACCAAGTCGTTACAATTTATACTTTCTTTCCTGTCAAAATTTGTTTTCTGGACAGACGTTGTATTTCATTTTATTTCCTTGTTGATGCTCATGCGCTTGTGACACCAGTTTTGGGCGATTATGGGTTGCACTGTAATTGAAGTTGTTGTAAAATGTTACTATTTACTCTGTAAATTCCACTTTCACTTTTTAATTAAAGGGAAATACAATTTCTGAAATATTAAAATGAGAATAAAATTAAGTATTTGTTTTTTATTTTCCTGACAGTGGTGTCTTGCGCCATCACGACCTTTAATGGATTTTGGGTCGTGATAACATGGTATTAGAGCAATAGGTTCACATAGGTCTCATGAGTCACGAGAAAGTCTAGTAGAGTCTTGCGGATCGGTACAGAGATATCTGTACTTATCTTCGAGGGGCTATATGACTGTTAGGAGCATTTCCCTTCTTGATTCCCCAACGTGTGATTTGATTCCTTTGAGTCTTATGCCTTAATTTATTTCCCATTCAATCTTATGCAACGCAAGGCGTTTGCTATAACTCGTGAATTGAGGAATTTTAATGGTACTGTAGAGGTCGTGCCAGATATTTCTACCTACGTATTTGATTGGGCTATCATCGTTGCTTTGCGGGAGACTGTTATGTCGTTTCAGGTCAGTATTAGTACTACCTAAGGTTTCGAGATTTGGAAATGATTGTTATGACAGTCCATTCATTGTTATCGCACAGTGTTGGTGTAATGGTAGGATGCTTGTCTATGCGTCAAAGAAGCGCGCGACTTGGAAGGAAGTTTACTCAGTGCATGATTCATAGATTCAGTATTTTATTTCCGGTAGATGAAGGGTAATTAGACTACGAATGTTCAGGTTCGGGTTGATGGAGTAGCGAGGCTTGTTATTTTCGAGCGTGGTGAAATTCCCATTGGTGATATGGTGTCGTGGTCCTTGATTTAATATATTAAGGTTTGCCGGTGTTATGGCCTCTTTACTTTGCCTTCGGGGCAGGGTGTTGGGAAACAGGGCCTGAGATGCGATTGTAGGAGATAGCGGTGTGTGGCGATTTTAGGATAGAGTCGGTGTTTCCAATGTTGATGGTTCGACAAAGATGATCTCCGGGGAGGCTTAGAGTTGGTAGCGATCGGTAATATCAAGTGTCACAAAGATGGATTTTTCTTTGAGGAGGTACTTGGGAGCGAATGATGAGGAGAATACGTGGGAGGCATCTTGCGATGAATAAATTTTTAGAAGGCCTGGGGTAAGGAAATATGAGTCGGGTAGTTGCTTAAAGGAGAGGTTTAACCAAAGAGGGAGAGTGGCAGAGAAGCATATGGGTCCTGTGATAGGACAGCTGCACGTCTTGAAGAAAGTTCGGAGTGGTTTGGGATTCATGGTGAGCAGATATTAGTACCCAGTGCAGTGTTGTTGGATGATGTCGGCATAGAGTTTCCACGGGTGGGTTATCTCCTGTGAGTAGGTTAGCGGTTGTGTGGTGTTGAGGAAGCTCCTTCAAACAATTTCTACTAACTATCCAGGAAGTGGTTGAATATGTGCATGTGGCTAGTGATTTAGAGTGTTCATGAAGTGTTTAACATAAAGGCTTCGAGATATTTGGCGGGTGATTATGCAAGATCATGTCAATGGGAGATAAGGATCTTGGTGGGTTCAAGAGTTATGCAATGGTAACTTCAAGCAAAGTGGGAGAGCCCCACCGCCTACGATTTGATTATGTGGTTATCTACTTGCGGCGTTTCTGGTTATCGGCGTATTACTAGGTTATTGCGACTAAGAGAAGAAAACATCAGTGCAAATTTGAGCAAAGGGTTTGGGGAATTTGTGCTATAATCGGCTTTATCCATTCATGTTCAGGTTTTGGGAAGAGTCAGAATTTATGCTTCGTCTAGAGGTAAGTTACAAGGAAGATGATTCATGCGTGTGCTTCCTTGAGAGGGTGTTAATGTGCTAGCAGGGCCTTGGAGTTTGATCATATTCTAGACCAAGTGAGAGTGTGTGACTCTCATCAAGGTTCCTAGAGAATTCAAAAGATAAAGTTTGGTGCCTAAGGATTTCGAGTTCGTAAGTGTGGTTAAATATTGACTTTTGCACAAGGTTATGAAAGACGACTTGGAGTGTTCCATGTTATGTTCAGGTTGCGGTGTAGCATTGGAAGATTGGGGAATGGTGACTTTGGACCTATGGAGGGATTTATCAGAATAAGTGTACCGGTTGAAGATGCGAGTGTCGCACAAGGAAAGTATGAGATAGTTCGTGGGTTTTAAGAAGTGGTCTCGTGAAATAAGGTTACTTAGGATGAGTGCGGATTTGAGTTCGATATGTTTGAATGGAGCTACTACTATTCCTAATGCAAGTCCAGAGTATAATTAGAAGAGGTCAGATTGATTGACGATGGTTGGATTGGCATGATGGTGGGAATGATCAGTTCTTTCAGCGTGTTAAGTTACACATGTGATTTTTGGCGGCATTCGAGTATTATGGCATGATATGCGTATATGGATATCCGGAGGATTATGATGGGTTAGACCACAACTCGAGGTTTGTATTTCCTGCAGTTATGGGAATTATAAGTGGAGGATCAAGGTTGCGGTTCGGTGTTGTCAAAAATGTTACAAGCTTGGGTGAGCACTAAAGAATTTAGATGTTAGAGTAAGCTGATATTGTCTTTAGCGTCACCTGAGATCAGTGACCTGTGTAAGAGGCTTTGGTTTCTGATTGGCGGATCCTTGATTTTCTTTACAAAATTGGTATGGCTGGTGGTATGGATGTGCATACTTGTTACTTGGTGTGGAAGGTTGTGGGAGTGTATCCCACTAAAGGATCTTATAAGTGTGACACGTAGTCACATAGTCGATTAAAGACTGCAACCAAGTATGGATATTGTGGTACTATCGCTAGTGTGAGAATTCATGC
Source organism: Nicotiana undulata (assembly GCA_005239495.1). Lineage (NCBI taxonomy): Eukaryota > Viridiplantae > Streptophyta > Magnoliopsida > Solanales > Solanaceae > Nicotiana > Nicotiana undulata. The sequence goes on along the minus strand of ML247334.1, from coordinate 38,114 downwards.
TTGAAGGGCGATCGGTTCATATGGTGGTGGACTGTGGAAGTTTGTTCCAAATTTGACGGTTGTTCTTATGCGTCATGGAAAAAAGGGGTATTGTGGACGCCTATAAGATTAATGTCTCTATGCGGTACATTCAGAATCGACTTGAGGTACGTAGATGGATCTAGTTGTGGATGTGGGCTCTATATCAGGCCGGCTGTGTTCATTTGAGCATATCACTATTTATGGAGGAGTATTCGGGCCTTGGATTATTTCGTCGTTGGTTATTTCATGTAATACTTCATTGTGCAACGTGGGTCGTGAGGCGGTTTGATCATTTGCACTCATATGGAGATCCCCTGTGATTTGTGGTGTTGTGAGTGCGAGATTAATATATCGCACTTCGCGTTCTTATGGTCGATCTTCGAGTATTTCTTAGTTGTGAGCATTATAGCTCGATAACTATATTCTTATAGATTATTATGTTTGCATCGGGTTGCACGCCTCCACGGGTATCGTGGTTGGATAGGGTTGCACGCCGCAGTGGTATCATGGTCAGATCGGGTTGCACGTAGCAACGATATCATGGTTGGATCGGGTTGCACACCGCAATAGTGTGATGTTGAGTATAGTTCCCTATACCTAATCTTAAAATGTTCTTTCTGGAGTTCGTTTTATTTATGTATTACGTTCGAGTTTGTAGATTGTTGGCACATTGTTGCATTATATGTGTCACAACCCAAACTCAGCGCAACCGACACTCAACTAAGTGAACCCGGTCGGGCAAGCCTATTAAATTTTTTTCTACCCGAACTCATCCATGAATAAAGAGGAGATGTACACCATTAATCAAACACTAATTAATTTTCAGTAGAAACTTCTATTTCATTTACATTAGTAGCTTCCTTCATAATTTCAAAAATATTACTAGTTTATATATATAATGAAAAATGTGTTTGCTAAATACCAACATTTCTAGTTTTGACTCCCAACATCAACGTTACACCCCATGTTTTCGTACGTGAGAATACGTCGTAAGTCAATTGATGTAAGCTCATAAATAAGATTATTTATGGAAGCATGAAAAGTAAGTTAATCATGTTACCTTGGAGGTTACAAATTTTTAAGATCACGAATAATGAGTACCAAGAGGGTTGGAAAGCTTAGAAGCTAAACCAATTAAATAAAATAAGTTTTGTCGAAAGTCAACGAGTTCGGAATGTTATAACATCTACTTTAGGGTGGTACTATGGTTCATTACATGATAAGGAGGTTATTCTATGAGTTTATTTTGTCGTATGATAGTCGTGTGCCACGTTTTTAAGTCAAGCAAGTTGTGGAACAAAAGTTGGCAAAGGTCTTCACAAGTTATATTCATAAATTTGTTGAAACTTAGGTCAAATGTAGCTGAGCATTTCAACCAATATACTTAGAATTAGGGGAATATCTACCTACCAAATTGAAGATCTACAATTCTACTTTCAACAACATTAAACCGTTCATCGATACGACATAGGAGTAGAGAGATAATTGCAATTTCGCGAGACCGCGCAACATCATAAGTGACTTGTAGGTGTGTCACTAAAGCTTTTTGAGAAATACATTTCGTGTGTTATATTAGGTCTTATTGGGACATATTATATAAAAAATTGAAGCTCTTGAAATTTAGTTTCCAACACTCTTAACCGTTTGTTCATACGACATCCGTATAAAAAGATATAAGCGTCGAACGATGGGCCAATGCGAGGGTGCCAAGCTAGTACCTCTTTGACTTTTCCAAAGTTGATATATATAAGTCTTAGGCCGGCTTTCTATTCCTTTTTCAGTATAAAACGACCATAGAACACCCATAAATATATCCTTAATCTCTCTTATAGGGTTTCAAATACGGTTATCATCCCGAGCATGAAATCGAGAAGCGATAACATCAGAACGATCCCTACGACGTAAGTGTCATTATACCTCCTCTCTTTTTTCTTTGTAGTTAGAGTCTTGGAAGGTACTTCATAGTTAATAAACGTCTAATATATGTATTTAAATATCAAGTAAGGTTGATAAATTTGTTTCCTAATAGTTAGAACTCATGGGACGGTGATCGGAAGTCGTGAGTTCGAGTTATTTGACTTGTAGCGGACTGTTTTGTGGACTCTTTTGTGTTACTGTTGGGAGGCGTATTTTACTACTATTTTTTGGATTTTTGGAGGATTAAGGGTGTGAAGAAACACCATATATATGTAGGCTGGTGGTCTGGTCATTCGTCGTAACATTTCTGGGTCGTTTGACACTACTACGTTGGTCGTTTTGTGTATGAAGAGATTGTGGTGTGTTGGGCTGTTTTGTAGTATTTTATGGTGTATATAAGGCTCGAAAATAATGTATATATGTATTTGTTGTTTTGTTCTTGTGTTGTTATTGTTATCTGGAATTTGGAGGAAGTAAGGATAATGGGGAGATGCTGCCCGTTTTTATACAAAATAAGCTTGTCGTACATTGTGCGATAGTTGTAACTTTACTAACTTAATGATAGTATTATTATCGTTGTTGTAGATTAAGGTGAAAAGAGGAAAGTTCAACTTGGTAAGTGGAAATATTGCGATAAGGTATGTTAAGGCACTTCCTTCATTCTTTTGGCATGATCTAAAGTGAAACGAACGTAAACGATACGCTATTTCATAATGAATCTACTCCTAGAAACTAAAGTTGTCCATGTTGCTCTTTCCTTACAAAGTTATTCTAAAAAGGTATGTATGATCCTTGAGTCCTAGTGAAGTTCATATTGATGGTATGATGTCAATAATGTTAATAGAAAGTGAAACTGCCTTACGTCACTCCGAAAGGTCTAGAGCGTGATTCCATGAGTCCAACATGCATTATATATAGTATCTATTTTACTCTACCGAGCCGCACTATAGTTGGCCGGGTACGGCACCTTTTGTGCAACCACTGATCAGTTGGGTTTACCAAGCTCCACGTGGTCGGGTACGATTCTACCGATATATATGTGTATATATATATATCACCCATTTCATGTCACTATCCCTCAGAGGCACTCAGATGCTACATATTGTATCTCCTATATCTCTCTTTACATTGCTGTTCCTATTTATGCTTTTCTGCCTTACATACTCAGTACTTTATTTGTACTGACGTCCCTTTTGCCCGGAAACACTGCGTTTCATGCCCGCAGGTCCCGATAGACAAGTTGACAGTCTTTCTAGTAGGCTATCATCTCAGCGGAAGGTGTTGTTGCATTCTATTTGCTTTAGAGTTCCCTATTTGGTCAGTATGATTGTGACATGTATTGACTGGTATGGTGGGGCCCTATCCCGACCTTTATGATGTTTATGTACTCTTAGAAGCTTGTAGACAGATGTCAGGTACATGGATACTTGTATGGCCTTGTCGGCCTATGTTTTGAGTTTACAAATGTTCATGTAAGCCTTATAGTCCTGTATGTTACATGTATCTATATGATGTTAGGTCGTCCTATGTATAGCATTTTCTTATGTTTTATTTCGGTTATGTCATGATGACCCTTTTGGCACATTTACCCATGGTAGTTCGATAAGAAAGATATGTTACATTGGTACTCGGTTGAGTAAAGTACCGGGTGCCCATCGCAGCCCTCCGGTTTGGGTCGTGACAGAAGTGGTATCAGAGCAGTTCTCTCCTAGGGATGTCTACAAGCCGTGTTTGGTAGATTCTTGTTTATGGGTGTGTTGTGCACCACACTTATAAGCAGGAGGCTACAGGGCATTCAAGACTGTCACTCTTTCTTCTTACTCTAGATCGTGTGGTAGAGCTCACTGGTAAGAACTCAATGTACTAAACTATATCTTACTTATAATAGGACAATTCCTACATATAGAAAGACGGTTGGTTAGATATTGCACGTGGTTGTGAAAGAGTTGAGTATGAGGAAATCAACTTTGCATCATGCTTATGACGAGTAAATGTGAGGTCTTCAGTAGATTTTGTGTGTCTAATACATGTAAGATTCTTGATAAGTAGCCCTAAGGCATGAATATCTATCCACCCATATGGTAAGAAAAAATAACGAGAGAATCAGAATGTAGATACAAGTTTCAACATGTAAAAGGAGCAAGGTGAAGAAAGGTAGGAGGTGCCCAGTTAGTGAAGATTATCAATATTTACATTCCAGGTAGATATATATAAGTATTCTGCGTTACTTTGAATAGTAAGAGAGAGATATACAATTGGTCACACCCATCTCAGTTATGGTCTATGAGAGCTAACCGATATAACTTAAGAGAAGAATGGGATATCAGGATCCATCTGGGGTTAGAGTAACCCAAATGGTGGATGATTATTATCACTAGCTAACACTTTCGAAGGATAGTGCAAACGTGGTAATAGATCTCCTTGCGAGACATCCAGATGGTGCACTCTATAATAGAACAGTCAGATATGAATACTAGAATGTTCAGAAACCTCAGAAGATAGGCAGTGGAATCCTAGAAGGAATAAATATTTACCTTAATATGACTCCTGCCCCTAGTCATAAAAAAGAGAGAGAGAGAATGTTAGGCTTCCCAAAGAACCAGCGAGATGAAGCAGGGAGAGCTAAAAGTTAAGGAACATTTTGTTGAAGTCTTCAGAATAAGGTGATAGACAGAAATATTAGCAGGAGAACAAGAAGAAAGTTAATTAAACATTGTGAGTAAGATGTGATTAATGGGTGATAACGGTAAACCAAAATATGGTAGAATGACAATGTTTATATTCAAGTGAAGGAAAAGACAAGAGAAGACATGCCTTGAGACAATATAAGAGTATAAGCCATAAAGTTATACCCTCATTTCGAGAAATGAGTTGGTGAATCACACGTGATTACCAGAAGGAAGAGTTAGATCCTCAGAGTAATAGATATCAGTATGGTCTAGTGAAAAAGATAAATTGAACATGAATTAGGGACCGAAATATTTGACAATAGTCAGAATCATGAGAATTTCACAAATCGCATTTTGGCGATAATAGAATGAACAATAGAAGAATAACCTTTAATGGTCATTCACGAAGACGCTTCACTAAAGCAAGCACTATGAGTAGAGTTAAGATTAAGGGACTAAATGTGCCAATTACCCCATGTGTCACCCTTATGCGTAAGAAATTCAATTATCCCTAGTGTAGAAGGGTTACCGAAAGGCGAGTAATATATTAGTGAAGATGTGAACAAAAAATGCCAAAGATGAAGAGGTAACTATGGAATGGTAAAGGGAGAATGTGGTAAAAAGGTGAAAGGAATGAGATTGCATTTATTCAGATCCTACATATATAATATGACTGAACATTATGAAAGCATGCGCAGGAGAGAATCAATAAGGGTTTCGCACTCCATCATGTTGATAAATAAGCGGGAATGAACACTTGATACATAAGGATCACGTACGAGAGGTATGTTCAGACAAAGGACATAACCCTATAGGCATTACATAAAATACAAATATGAGAGTGGACCAACGGGTAGTATGTTGTTTATTCAGGAATAGCCTAGTTATGGCTAGATAGGTGGAGACAAACAAATCAGTAGATCCATGCAAGATAAACATAGTGAAACCCAACATAAAAAATCCATTCTCTCAAATACGGCATCGTAATCCTCGAGAAATATTCAGATTGGGGTTGGGGTAGTAAAAGATACAATATAAGTGTTACGGAAATAAAAGAGAGTGCCACTAGGGAGACAACTGAAATTTCAATTTAGAAGCAACCCTAAGAGCAAAAGGGCACGCAGGTATGTAACTAAGGATAATGATAGACGAGTAAGAACATCAGAAATACCGTGGGGTATACAATGTAATAAGCTTGTAGCTTTACAAGAGTCAGAATTTCATCCCTAAGCACTGCAACGAATGACTAGCTGAGGAAGTAAGGAAGCAGTCTTCAACATATACATATTGACCTAAAGAAGAAATGGTCTTGTAACATCAGTCTCACTATAATGTTGTATGTACTCCATAAGAAAGTGGCACATATCGTGGCTAATGAACGGGAAGAAAAAAAAAATCAAAAGTTGATAATTGAGATCATAGGAGTTACGGGGAACTCCCGTATTCGTGGGCACTAAGATAATCCAAGTATCCATGCAGCAAGTGGCAAAACGACCAGGAAAAGTAATTTCTTACATTTAAAGACAACTGAGAAGGCATGAAAGGAAATCTATGGTGCTAACATGATGAAAGGAAGTTTACGAGTAGTATAAGTAGATATGCGTAGGTCGCAAGCTAAAGTATGGTAGATCAACAAGGTTTTAGCCAGACATGAGTAAGGATGAGAAAAGGTGAGTGAGAAGGTGACCATAATATGTAAATCCTCGGGATTAAATCCATCAAAACATGAGAGATGACGGTTTCCATAAAAGTTATAAAAAGCTCAGTATGGCATGAGTGAACTCAAAGGAGTTTAAAACTAGGAGAATTTATAAGATATGGGAATGCTACCCTGGTAATAAAGTAATGGCGTAATTGTGATAAATGATAAGAGGATAACATTAGGCCTTTGATTGAGTAATGATTTTGAAAACAAGGATTTCATGAACTGCACGGGATTAGAATACCCCCTTAAGATGAATCACATTAGGATACTATGAAACACAATTGTTGGAGTATAGTATTGTCCCTAAGTAGATCAGGAAAATCACTTCATATGTTCCTCCATGAGACGTGAGCCCTAGTGACGATATATTACATTAGAGGTTTCAAGTTATCAGTAGTAGATTATAGATCCACATTAAGGTGAATCAACAATAGATGGATGAAAGTTACAAATATGAGATGAGATTAGGTTGTCATTATTAAGATGAATAGTTATAATAAAGCATTAAATGGATTAGATTTATACATATAGGATAAGCGGAGAGAGATTAACCTAGAGTTGGGTGACTGGCCTCGATAATAATAAATTGAAGTAAGAGTTATGGTACAATATTACATACCTAGTTGTGGTAAATCCATAAGCATAGATAACTAAGGCTATGAAATGAGATATATCAATAGTCGTAAGTTCGTCAAAGTACCTAGTGAAGAACTTTAGTACACCTATAGATGCCTAGAGGGACAACTTGTCACAATACTATATATGTTCATAAAGTGAAGCCTATAGATAGGTTAAAAGCTAATGAAAAAAGGAGATTGGCATCGTACAGGTTACATGAAAGAAGGTATAAATAGTTATGAGATTGGAAAAATTTCGACCACAAGTCGTGGTAGGAGAAAGAGGCCTAAAGGGGGGAATGCCCTAGCATTTGGGTTTATTCACCGAACAACTCCCTATATGGAAATGACAATATTAAAATATTCGTAAGAGTTATTCCTTAAGAGACAGATAAGTGCATATGTCAACATTCGAGGACGAATGTTCCGAATGGGGAATGATGTTACACCCCATGTTTTCGTACGTGAGAATACGTCGTAAGTCAATTGATGTAAGCTCATAAATAAGATTATTTTTGGAAGCATATAAAGTAAGTTAATCATGCTACCTTGGAGGTTACAAATATTCAAAATCATGAATAACGAGTACCAAGAGGATTGGAAAGCTTAGAAGCTAAACCAATTGAATAAAATAAGTTTCGTCGAAAGTCGACGAGTTTGGAATGTTATAACATGTACTTTAGGGTGATACTATAGTTCATTACATGATAAGTAGGTTTTGATATGGGTTAATTTTGTCGTATGATATCTGTGTGCCACGTTTTGAAGTCAAGCAAGTTCTGGAACAAAAGTTGGCAAAGGTCTTCCAAAGTTACATTCATAAATTAGTTGAAACTTAGGTCAAATGTATCTGAACTTTTCTACCAATAAAATTAGAATTAGGGGACGATCTACCTACAAAATTGAATATCTATGAGACTAGTTTCCAAACTATTAAATCGTTCATCGATACAACATAGGGGTAAAGAGATATTTCAAAATTTGCGAGACTGCGCAAACAGCATAAGTGGCAAGTAGGTGTGTCACTAAAGGTTTTTGACCAATACATTTCGTGTGTTATATTATGTATTATTGGGACATAGTATATACCAAATTTAATCTCTTGGAATTTTGTTTCCAACGATCTTAACCATTCGTTCATACGACATCCGGATAAAGAGATATAAGCATCGAAAAATGGGCCAATGCGAGGGTGCCAAGCTAGCACCTCTTTGACTTTTCCAAAGTTGATATATATATGTCTTAGGTCGTCTTTCTCTTCATTTTTCAGTATAAAACGACCCAGAACACCCATAAACATATCCTTAAGCTCTCTTCTAGGGTTTCAAAGATGATTAACATCCCGAGCATGAACTCGAGAAGCGATAGCATCAAAACGATTCCTACGACGTAACTGTAATTATACCGCCTCTCTTTTTTCTTTGTTGTTAGAGTTTTGGAAGGTACTTCATAGTTATTAAACGTCTAATATCTGTATTTAAGTGCTTTATTATCAAGGAAGTTTGATAAATGCGTTTTCTAATAGTTAGAACTCCTGGGACGGTGATCGGAAGCCGTGAAATCGAGTTATTTGACTTGTAGCGGACTGTTTTGTGGACTCTTTTGTGTTACTGTTGGGCTGCGTATTTTACTACTGTTTTGTGGCGTTTTGGAGGAGGAAGGGTGTGTATAAACACCATATATATGTAGGGTGGTGGGCTGGTCGTTCGTCGTAACATTTCCGGGTCGTTTGACACTACTACGGTGGTCGTTTTGTGTATGAAGAGATCGTGGTGTGTTGTGTTGTTTTATAGTATTTTGTGGTGTATATAAGGCTGGAAAAGAATGTATATATGTTTTTGTTGTTTTGTTCTTGTGTTTTTGGTGTTATCTTGAATTAGGAGGAAGTAAGGATAATAGAGTAGATGGTGCCCGTTTTTATACAAAACAAGCTTGTTGTTCGTTGTGCGATAGTTGTACCTTTCGTAACATAATGATAGTATTATTATCATTGTTGTAGATTAAGGTGCGAAGAGGCATTATCAACTTGGTAAGTGGAAAGATTGTGATAAGGTATGTTAAGGCACTTCCTTCATTCTTTTGGCATGATCTAAAGTGTAACGAACGTAAACGATACGCTATTACATAATGAATCTACTCCTAGCAACTAAGGTTTTTCATGTTGTTCTTTCCTTACAAAGTTATTCTATGAAAGTATGTATGATCCTTGAGTCCTAGTGAAGTTCATATTGATGGTATGATGTCCATAATATTAATCGAATGTGAAACTACCTTACGTCACTCTGAAAGGTTTAGAGCGTGATTTCGTGAGTCCAGCATGCTATATATATAGTATCTATTTTACTCTACCGAGCACTATAGTCGGCCGGGTATGGAACCTTTTGGGCAACCACTTATCAGTTGGGTTTATTGAGCTCCACGTGGCCAGGTACGATTCTACCGAGCCTTATGATAGCCGGGTATGTTTTTACCGAGTCCTCTTCGAGGCCGGGTACGATAGGATGATTATGATTCCCACAGAGGCTAATATTTTTAAAATATTATTTATATATATGTGTCACGTATTTCATGTCACTATCTCTAAGAGGCACTCAGATGCTACATGTTGTATCTCATGTATCTCTCTTTACATTAGTGTTCTTATTTTTGCTTTTCCTCTCTTACATACTCAATACTTTATTCATATTGACATCCCTTTTGCCCGGGGATGTTGCGTTTCATGCCCACAGGTCCTAATAGACAAGTTGACAGTCTTTCTAGTAGACTATCATCTCAACGGAAGGTGGTGTTCCACTCCACTTGCTTCGTAGTTGCCTATTTAGTCAGTATGATTGCGATATGTATTGACTGGTATGGTGGGGCCCTATCCGGACCTTTATGATGTTTATGTACTCTTAGAAGCTTGTAGACATATGTCAGGTACATGGATACTTGTATGGCCTTGTCGGCCTATGTTTTGAGTTTACAAATGATTATGTAAGCCTTATAGGCCCGTATGTCACATGTATCTATATGATGTTAGGTCATCCTATGTCTAGCATTTTCTTATGTTTTATTTCAGTTATGTAATGATTGCCCTTTTGGCACATTTACCCATGGTAGTACGATAAGAATGAAATGTTACGTTGGTATTCGGCTGATTAAAGTACCGGGTGCCTGTCGCGGCCCTCCGGTTTGGGTTGTTACAATCATTAACCACACAAAACCTGTCTACGCAGCCTCTAAGTACATTTGAAGAGTAATATGGAAATGCAGGAAACAAGGCCCCTATACCTCAACTAAAAGAGACAACAATATAAACAAAAGATAAAATACATGACCCCGGAATGAAGTTGGGCTCACCGAGTCCGCTGAGAAAAGGTTGCAACACTACATGTGATCAACATTGTCCGCTATGGAACCACCTGCATCCATTTAAAGATGCAACGCCCCCGGAAAAAGGGACTTTAACTGTCGAATAGTAGTAGTATGTAAAAATATAACACTATCTCAATAGATTGAATAGTAATACAAGGGAAACAGTCAAGAAGGAAAAATGTGCTACAAATAATACTAAACATCAAGTTAAGGATCACATGGATTTTCAAATCAATTGTCACGTTATTAGGTTGGGTGATTCTTGGTGCGAATGTGCCACAATTCACAATACCATCGTGTTCTTCCACGGAGTCCGATCTCGGCCCGATAGGCTAAGCTATCTCATTTTAGACATCAACCATATTCACAATTTCATCAACAATACCTTCGCCGTTTTACATGGAGTGTGATCTTGGCCCGATCGGCTAAGCCATCTCATTTGATACATCAAACATATTCACAATTTCATCCACAATACCATTGTATTTTACCCGGAGTCCGACCTCGGCCTGATCGGCTAAGCCATCTTATTTGAGACATCAACCATATTCACAATTTCTTTTTTCTTTCCCGTCTTTTCAGTACATTGGCACAAGTGGGCCTAATTATAAAGTTATTCTTGGCTCTTGGCCAAATTTCATGATTCAAGTTCTTTTCAACATTCCAACATTATCATTATCATCAATAACAACAAGGTTTTCATTCAAGACTTTTGATTTCACATGTGAGAAATATAGACTCTAAGGCACGCATATGCTTTTCACACAATTCGGCATAACAGTCTTTAGTCGAATTCGACTTGGATTCTAGGCATTTTTATCGCATGTTCTATGCTTAGAACATTTCGTCATATGACTAGATTACATGATGAAAGAATTGAAATACATATTAGTAACAAATTGATTGCATGAATACCATGGGATTCAATTTGGGACTTACATCGATTGCATGAATACCATGGGATTCAATTCTAAGAAGCGGGGGTTTAGCCAACATATCTGAAGTTCGTCCCCTAATGATACTACAACGATCTACTACACTATGCAACTTCATCTACAATAACAACATCCAATGGGACCAATATTAGTAACAAATTCCATAATTTAGGCGGTTTTGGCATTTTATCAAAGACATAGTAGGCATAAATCTCTTCATCTCATAGACATCGAATTAATTAATCCAACTACCATCATTCACCCACAACTTATCTCACTATCATTCTTAAACAATTTATAACTTTCAAAATCACATGCATGACCATCCATCAATACCCAAACAACAAAATTCCATTAAATAATCACCTTTCCATCTCTACAATGGTTATGTATTTAAATGGGAAACCTATGGCTTCCAATCACTATGATATGAATTCCAATACTCAATTCATGCCTATATTACAATAATAAATCCATGTATGTAATTCTAGGGGTGTAGGGTTACCTTTTGGAAGAAATCTTGCAAAATCCTCCTTTGAGTTCTTGAAGAAATTTCTTGAAAATCTAAGGATTTCATGGAGGATTGAGTTATTTCTAGTATGGTAATGATAGGATTCACGCCAATATAATGGGTATTTCTTACCTTGAAGATGGGAGGAGTCGGATGTCTTGAGATAGTGGAGGAAAGCTATCAAATTTGTCCAAGTGAAATTGGGGAAATGAGCCCACAACATGATTTTAAAACACCCGAAGCCGGGGCGCGCCCAGTCTCACGAAGTGAGACTCACTTTGCTACCCACAACATAGAAATTAAGACACTATCCGCGCCCGGTCTGGCGATGTGACCCGCACGTCGTTGTACGCCGAAATACTTGGGTGATCTAACTTTGGTAATTTGATCATAACTTTTAGTAGGAATGTCCAAATGACGATCATAACTTTTAGTAGGAATGTCCAAATGACAAATGGAATGATGAGTTAGAAACTAGACTCAATGGGCTACACTTCAGAGCAAAATTCTTTGCAAATATGTTTATATTATGAGAGTTATACCCATTCAAAGTCAAGTGTTGTTCAAATTTGGACACCTATTCTACCTTACATTTCCAACTCATTCCAAACAACTTTTTCTCACTTATAAACCTCCTTAATATTTCCCAAAACACTCTCTATATGTGTTTTAAAGTCAAAATAATATGGTTCTATCCCATAGGTCTCCTTTAATAATCAAATACGTTATTCCCAAGTACCATTGGCGCACTTTAAAAATCTTAAATCAATAGGAAATTTGAATGGGTCCTTACATTCTCCCCCGCTTAGGATCATTTGTCGTCGAATGATCTGCCATAGATACCCAATGTGACTTAAATCCTCTTCCACACAACAAAATTTCCTAAGTTTACTAACTTCATAAATTTTCAAAATTTTTGCTAGACTCTCCCAGTAGCTGGGCTTATCCACCTATCAGAGAATACCAGAAACAAATCCTAAGAAGACATCCTCAACTCCACAAATCATCACAATATATATATATATATATATATATGCAAAATGATATATATATATATATATATATGCAACACAAATCTCAGCATTACATGCAATGCATTATCAAAATGATATCTGGGCATGAATTGCACATTTTTAAATCATAACACCTATAAAGTACCTTTAAAATCAAAACCAATTGCTATCCGATCAAGGCAAAAAATACTATCTTTCCACAACTCTTTCGACCTTCAAGGTGACCTTCTCGACTCACAGACTTCTGCATAGCACTTTAACAAAGGTAGTCTCAACTCCCCGGTTTTATCGAACAAAAATGGGAAATACATACCCCTCATAATCCAATTATCCATTAGCTTGCTCATTGGGTCTGTATGATTTAGACATGTATTGAGCGGTATGTCGGGATCCTGTACCGGCCTTATGATGTTTATGTACTCTTAGAGGCTTGTAGACATAAGTCATGTACGTAAAATATTGTATGGCCTTGTCAACCTATGTTCAGTGTACGAGTTATCATGTCAGCCTTATAGGCCCGTATGTCACATGTATAAGTTTCTATATCATGTTAGGTCGTCCTATGTCTAGCATTTTCTTATGTTTTATTTAGGTTTGTCTCATGATGGCCCTTTTGGCGCATTTACCCATGATAGTATGATAAGAAAGATATGTTATATTGGTACTCGGTTGAGTAAGGTACCGGGTGCCCGTCACGGCCCATAGTTTGGGTCGTGACAGAAATACAACAAATAACAACGGAACATCAAAACAATACACTGAAGAATGGACGGGAAGACAACCCGAAAATCGAAAACCACAAAACGGTAAGAACAAGTAGTAACTCAGCACTGCAATAGTTTCCACATCAGGCCTTAGCCAACAACCCCAAATAAGTTGGTCGAATCTTCGAGTGTAAACTTTCACCCGCAAGTTTATATTGAAAGTTTTAAAATACAATCATTTCAAATAGAAAATTCCTTTGAAATATACTGCCTCCGAATATATATACTTTGCAAAAAGTTAATCTTCAAATGTAGTTCCTTCAAGATAAACAGTTTTCGAATATATTTTTCCAATAAATGTCTTTCAAACATACTCTTCTTCAAGATAAATGCTTTACAAATATACCTTTCCAAATGATAGTTTTTCAAACATAGTTTTCTTCATGGTAAATGCTTTTCAACTATACTTTTCAATAAATATCTTTCGAACATAGTTTCTTCAAGATAAATCTACCGAAACTCCGTCTGTAGTTCACAATTTGTCATGCAGTACAGGGGGATCTCCCAGAATACTTCCTTAGTCCCCAAAAGTAAATATGCAGTGCTAGGGGGGGGGGTCTTCCAGAATACGTCTATAGTCCCCAAAGTAAATATGCAGTGCTGGTGGGATCTCCCAGAATACGTCTGTAGTCCCCAAAGTAAATATGCAGTGAAGGGGGGATCTCCCAGAATACGTCTATAGTCCCCAATTTCAATATGCAATGTAACCAACAAGGATAACAACTATAACATGATAGAATACATCATACATCGCCACAACAGGTACAAAAGCAACAAATGATAGAAATGCGATGTACGACGTGCAAATCAATACAAGGACTTAAATCACAAGAACAGTAGAACTCACTCACAATGAATAACCACTGAAGAGAAATAATAAGCGTAAGGAAAAAAGCTTAACCAGTGAGAAACAAGACGTAACAACGAATCCACAATATTCAAGTCAACTATAGAGAAGCCAGTACAAGTCAAATAAATTCCAAATAGAGGCAAGTCGGCTAAGATATAGGTTATCTAATTTACTTTTAAGGTTGGGCAATTAAGAGATATTTTCAACAATTCAAATAAGGGTAAGCCGCAAAACACATTCGTGACTCCAATTAATGCTAAACAATTATAGGGTGAGATAATACTAATTCTAATTAAATAGGTAGTTTATGAAAAATATAGCATGACAATAGAAGGGTAAAATCTTTAGTTAAGTCAATTAAGATCAAGTAAGCAATAAGGTGAATCTAAAAGCAAGTAACTCTAATTTAAGCAGGTAGACATGAAACTAGCAATCAGGAACGCAGTCATAGCAAGTACAAGTTCGTACAGAGGGAATCCATAACCTAAGAACCCTTAAAGGCCAACCTCCTACAAATAATTCTGAGCACGCACTCATAACCTCGGGTGCACGGGCTACAATCCACATAGAAGACTCAAATACTAGGGGAGAATTCCCCCACACAAGGTTAGGCAAGATACTTACCTCAAAGACGACAACCCGGTACTCTAAAATGGACTTCTCGAGTGAAAAGGCCTCCAGACGGCTCAAATCCAACTAGAACAACTTCAAAACACACATAAAACTTATAAGGAGCTATTCCTGATAATAAAGTTTCGATCTTTACAAAAATCTAAAAATCGACCCAAAAGTCGACCCCCGAGCCCGCACCTTTGAACCCGTAAAATTTTACCAAATCCGAATACCCATTCCTACATGAGTTCAACCATAAAAAAATTACAAAATTCCGATACCGTTTCGTCCCTCAAATAATGAACTTCATTTTGAAAATTTCCTTCAAAAACCAATATTTTCCCTAACTAAAAACACAATTTAAATGATAAAAACAAATTCTAATTCATGGAATATATTTAATTCTAAGTGAAAACACTAACTGAATCGAATTGCTTGAAAAATCCACAAAAAATCGCCAAAAACCAAGCTTTAAAAGTCAAGATGCGATAAAAATGGCCTTACCCTTGATTTAAAGTTTTATATTCTCCCTAGACATTTGCGATCACGAAGAAGAGAGATGAAGGCTGCCCAGGTTGTAATTCGCGAATACGAAGCTACGCTCGTGAACGCAAAAGATAAAAGATGAAACATACACGAACACGAACAAGTGATGCGAACGCGAAGAACAATTTGGGTTCCCAGCTAGGCTAACACTACGCGATCGCGGACATTTGGATGGGAACACGTTGAAGGAGGAATTATATGTTCGCGATCGTGAACCTAACTATGCGAACGCAATGAAGAAAAGACTAGGCGGGTCAACAGAAAACTACGACATTGTGTCATGGGCTACGCGATCGCGAAAGAGGACGACCGACACCAGAACAGCAGTACAAAAATGGGGAAAAATGACCCGAAACCCATCCCAAACTCACCCGAGGCCTCCGGGACCCTGTCCAAACACACAGACAAGTCATACAACCTAACATGGAATCGCTCGAGGTTTCAAATAACATTAAACAATGCTGAAATGACAAATCAAACCATAATTCAAACTTATGAACTTTCAAATCATCAAACTTCTAAACTCGTGCCGAAACCTATCAATTTGACCTAGAATAACGCCTAAATTTGCAGACAAGTCCTAATTGACATCCCGGAGCTGTTCCAACTCTCGGAATCGTATTCCGACCCCGATTTCCCAAAACGTCACATGTGGTCAAACTTCTCCATTTCACAAACTTCAATTTTTCCAACGTTCGCCGAATTACCTATAATTACTATACGGACCTCCAAAACCAATTTCGGATGCGCGCCTAAGTCTAAAATCACCATATGAAGCTGTTGACATTACCCAAAACATTTTCCAGAGCCGTTTACACAAAAGTCAAAATTCCGGTCAAATTCCATCGTGTAAGCTTCCAAATTTGAAATTCTTCTTCCAACTCGACTCCGGATCATCCGGTAACTGAATCCAACCATGAACTCAAGTCGATTTATATAATATGTAGATGCTCAAGACCTTATGCCACCGAAAGAAGATTAATTTCTCAAAACAACCAGTCGGGTCGTTAAATTCTCTCCCTCTTAAAACAAGTGTTCGTCCTCGATCGTGCCAAGATTTGCCTCAAGGCCTTCAAGTTACTGAATGCGCACTTCAAACATACACATGCGGGTGATCCCACGTCACCCCAACCTACATAAGCCTGACGATTGTTGATACCCATTTGTTTCTAAAATAGTTTTAAAAGTGCATATATGCCCTTAAAACTATACATTAGCATCAATTGGCATTTTCCATAATTGCAATAAATAATTATAATTATGGAAATAATTACATTAGTATTTTATTCATATAAATAATTACAAAATTGCATCACAATAATTATTAAAACATTTTTTTGATCTAATACTACTATTTATGGTCATATTAAGTCCATATTATTTCATAAATAGCCAGATTGGCACTTTTGGTTACAATTGCAATAACTTTGTAATTGTAGCCCATACATACATTATTAAATTATTTTACCAGAAATTGGTCCATCTATTTTTAAAATACTAAATAATTATTTTAAAATATTTCTATGAATAAAGATCGATTTTATAATTAGTTAATTATTTTACAAATTAATTTTTATTCAACTACTTGGGTATTTAATAAATAGCCCTTTTTATTTTCAATTTAGCCTAAAATACCAGCCCAAGACTCCTTATAATTTGGCCCAAACCCTTTGAGCCCAAAACACAACTTGCCCGACCCAAGAGGGTCCATGATTCCGAGAATGCTGAGGCAATAGAATCGTAGATGCAGATGCTGAGGCTCAGGTTAAATATAGTTGACTGCGCAATAGGGTCCATGATTCTAAGAATGAGCACCGGGAAATACATGATACCAATAGGAGGCTGATCGTGGAATGGAAGGAGATGTCCATAACTTCCAACAGAAGGCTGGAAATCTGGAACGCAGTTTAGTGGAGCTGGGGGCAAAGTCATAAAGAGGATCGAGGGTTGCTAGAATGCTGAAGGGAGTGAGGGAGGACACTTGGATAGAGAATACATGATGGTGGGACTGCGTGAGTTGGGAAACATGTTTGATGGATTCAAGAAGATTGAATCTGGGGAAGGTCTTTCTAGGACAAAATAGACTAGATTTACTTTAGCTTTCCTAAATGTAATAAGGCCAAGTGCCATTAGTGACTTATTTTCGATTATTATTTTAGTGTCGTTTTGGGATTCGTCTATCTTATACTAATGAAATGAGGCATTTAATGGCATCAAAGTTCTCCAAATCAACTTGTCGCTAGTCCTACCTCGGGCACAACGAGGCTCCCAAATTTGGGCACATTTACATTTCTCCAATACGTGTTTAACTACTGCAAATACTCTTTTCAAAAACCTCACTAACTTGGCTACTTCTTGTTTTTATTTTATTTTATTTTATTTCTTTGATTATTCCCATTCCCCAAAGATTGGTTCGTGCATAATGGCATCATCAACATATCATACAAGATCCAGGGGCCCTCCACCTTCTCCACTTCCTAGTCCACCAAATGGCAAAGGAAAAGCAAAGATGGAAGACTTGAACAATATCAGAAAAGAAAACACTACAGCTAAACACAGAGGCTTATGACAGTCGGGGTACTAAGGTCCCGAATGATGGTGTTTCACAACTCGAACAGAGAATACTAAAACTCCAAGGAGAACTTGAACACGTCCGGAACATAGCAAACTTGTCCTTCTCACTCAGCGTCCCATACATTAGCCATCCAAACTCCCAGAACCCCGCACCACCTCAAAATACACCCAAAAAGCACCCACAAAATCCTCCTGCACCTCACTACTACACAACTCAACCACAAAATCAAGCCATCCCACCACAATACCGGCAAAACACCTGCCACACTCCACGAAACACCCCACCAGTCATTCCTGAACCCCAAAATTTCACCAATGATCACCACTATGCTCAAGCTCCACGACACCAAAACAACCCCATATACGTGGAGACCTTACCTCATTCCACTCAACCCATCTCTTATACACCATAATCCAGTGAGAAGGACATGCTCATCAGAAACCTGGCCTAAGAACTTAAGAAATTGACTA
Source organism: Nicotiana undulata (assembly GCA_005239495.1). Taxonomy (NCBI): domain Eukaryota; kingdom Viridiplantae; phylum Streptophyta; class Magnoliopsida; order Solanales; family Solanaceae; genus Nicotiana; species Nicotiana undulata. The sequence continues at coordinate 19,552 of ML247334.1, read as the reverse complement.
GTCGAGTTCAAGGCGTCAAAGGAGGTAATGGAATAGAAGGTTTGAATTATGAAGACCTATGTATACATCCAAATGTAGAACTGCCAGAGGGTTACAAAACTCCCAAGTTCGAGATGGTTGATGGAATAGGTGATCCCAGGGTTCATTTGAGGAATTATTGTGACAAGCTAGTCTGGGTCAGGGGAGACGAAAAGATCCGGATGAAACTCTTTATGACGAGTCTTACAGGGGATGCCTTGTCCTGGTACATCATCCATCATCCTAAGAAGTGGTCCAACTGTGTGAGTATGACATCATAATTCATGGACCGATTCAGGTTCAATACGGAGAATGCACCAGACGTCTTATACATTCAGAATCTCAAGTAGAAGCCTACTGAAACTTTCCGCGAGTATGCCACTCGTTGGAGGTCGGAAGCAGCCAAAGTCAGGCCAACGTTTGACGATGAGTAGATGAACAAGTTCTTCGTTAGGGCACAGGACCCGCTGTACTATGAAAGACTGATGGTTATTGAAAATCACAAGTTCTCTTACATCATCAAACTTGGTGAAAGGATCGAAGAGGGCATCAAGAGCGGGATGGTTACGAATTTTGAGGCACTGGAAGCCACCAACAAAGCAATTCAGTTCGGTGGTATATCTAAGAAAAAGGACGCAGGAGCGGTAATGGTTGCACAAGGATCCAAAACGCCATTCGTATTTTGAACCTCTCCACTAGCTTACCAAGCACCTCCACCCACCTATCAACCACCACCTCCACCCACATATCAATCGTCACCTCCACCTAAATATCAACCCTCATTTCCCATATATTCCCAACCGGCCATTGTCTATCACACTTATAATTCCCAACCATCTCATTATCAGTCACCTCCAACTCGCAAAAACTTCCCATGAACTCGACCTAACTTTGACCGCAGACCACCCAAACAATATGCTGCCATTGCTGAACCCATCGACCCACTGTATGAAAGGTTGAAAGCCGCTGGTTACGTCACTCCCATCCCTGCTGTAGCCACGGAGAATCCATCCCAATGGGTAAATCCAAACAAGACTTATGCATACCATTCAAGCATGAAAGGACATACCATCGATGAGTGCCGCACTTTGAAGGACAAAATCCAAGCTTTAATCAAAAATAAAATCATCTAGGCAAAGGAGGCTACGCCTAATGTCCGCAATAACCCCCTCCCAGATCATAGCGGTAGAGGCGTTAATGTACTATAAATGGATGAAGAATGGGATCCAGAGGGATAAATTGGGATAATCAAAGAGGGTGATGATCCCAAGAAGCCAGCAGTTACACTCAATCCCATTATAGTACAGATACAGCCGTTAGGAGAGGTTGAGGTAACCGCATCAGTCTCGTTCGAGGTTGAAGTAGCACCACCTACAGACATGCCTATTCCATTTGAGGTTAAAGCAACACCACATGTAGTGGCATCTATTCCATTTGAATTAAAGGTAGCCACACCACTTACAGTGACAGTATCCACCACACCGCCTTTCAACACCAAGGTTGTGCCCTGAGATTATTTGGCTGAAGCTAGAAGAAAAGGAAAGACTAAAATAGAAGAAGTTGGTGTTGCACATGTGATGAATAGGACCAGAACATTTGGGTGACTTCAGCAAACAGGCCTCCAACAGACCGCCCGTCATTGAAACAAGCCCAGATGACCTCTAGAGAAAAGTACAAGCAAATGAGTACTCAGTTATAGATCATCTGAACAAGACTCCTGCTTAGATATTTATCTTGTCACTGCTGGAGAATTCAGAATCACATAGGAGCGCTCTAATGAAAGTCTTGAATGAAGCATATGTGCCCGATAACATCACGAGTGGAAGAATGGATAATATGGCGGTGCAGGTACTGGAGAGTCACAAGATCACTTTCCATGAGGATGAGCTGCCACCTGAAGGTTTGAGTCACAACAAAGCACTGCATATTACCGTGCAATGTGAGGACTACTTCATTACCAGGGTTCTGATAGATAGAGGATCAAGCCTTAACATCTGTCCATTGACAACACTGAAAAGCCTGTCCAGTATTATGTATCCCCTGATCCCCTTGAACCCTTTTATCTATTAGTATTTACCCTTTTTATGATTTACATGCTTGCATGACTATTATTTTCTCTTAATCTCACTTGTCATGACTATATTATGTTACTATCTACTATCATGTCTAAACTTAGCCATTTCCTTACCTTCTGATCTGTATAACTGTGCTAAGGAGTTTCTTAAGTCTATGTGTCTCTTCTGTTATTATGTGCCCTACTTGTTCCCTTACCCCATTGTCCTTGTGTGCATTTCTATACTGTTGAACATTTGTAATTAGTACTTCTGTTGTTTTTCAAAAACTAATCTTTCAAAACAACTCTCCTTTTTTTGTAAACACTTTTTTTCCTCTCCTTCCTGCACTTAACACTACTCTTAGAAATTAGGTCCTACCCCCTTCGTGTGAGCACTGCCTTGAGTACCTCTGAGTACTCATTGAACTCTGACACACAAGGCTGGTAATTCCACACTGAACTCTAAAATAGCTAGTAATTATAAAAGATGAATTTTATGCATAGAAAATGATTATTTAGTATTTTAAAATACAAAGGACTAATCTCTGGTAAAACAAATAGTACAAAATTATGTGTTTGGGCTATAATTGCAAAGTTATTGCAATTATAGCCAAAAGATGCCAATTTGGCTAATTATGAAATAGTTTGGCCTTATTAGGACCATAAACATTAAATTAAATTAAGGAAAGCTCTTGAAATAATTTGTGATGTAATTTTATAATTATTTATTAGGAATAAAATATCGGACAAATTAATAAAATTGTAGAAAAATCATAAAAAAAAATATCAATTGCTAGTAATGCATGATTTTGAGGGTATATATGCAATAAATAAATATTTTGGTAAAAATTGGGTATCAACAACTGCCCCTCTTTACCCGAAAAGGATGAAAGAGTTGTCGGGTAAAGATATGATGGCCAATTTTGACAGAGCGAAACACTTTGGGAGATTTAGGTTGTACTCTGGCTTCTGAGCTGCCTACATATCCCTGGTTTAACAGAAATTAGGCCGTATGTAGTTCCGGATTCATCAGCGAAGTATACCGGTGAAATCATTACAAGAACGGACGCAATATCTAGGGAAGGGGGAATGAACAGTTTACGGTGAGATCGGGTTTGATATGGTTGGGAGAACTGGAGCGGGATCGCTCCTGCTGGGATAGTCGTTGCTCACTGGGTTGCCTGCAAATAGGAACACTATAAGCATATATTGTGCATAAATTTAAACATGATGCAGATTCCATTTGGACTATGAAAGTTGTCTTTGAACGGTTAGGGGTGACGTCCTTACACCATGATGTCCTGGGCCATGAATTGTTTGATGAGAGATTCGCAGGCCATGAAAGGATGTTCTCGGGCCATGAAGATGGTGCCTCCAAACTATGACGCCCTTGAATAATGATATGCAAGATTGAGAGAGATCCTCGGGCCATGACATGGTGTCTTCCGGCTATGAGGATGATGTCGTTAGACTATGACACCTTTGGAAAGGTTGGCGATATTTTAGCCCATGAAATGCAATAATATGATGTCCATAAGACAAAGCTTAGTCTTGGGAAATGGAGGGCAGACCTTTGCTCGAAAGAGTGGAGGTAGAGCTTAACCTCATGCAAAATGGAGACAGAGCTTAGTCTCATGCAAGGGAAGGCAGAGATTAGCCTTATGCAGATAGAGGCAGAGCTTAGCCTCGTGCAAAATAGAGACAGAGCTTAGTCTCATGCAAGGGAAGACAGAGATTATCCTTATGCATATGGAAGGCAGAGATTAGCCTCATTCAAGGGGAGGCAGAGATTAGCCTTATGCAAATGGAAGGAAGAGATTAGCCTTATGCAAGGGGAGGCATAGATAGCCTTATGCAAATGGAAGTCAGAGATTAGCCTTATTCAAGGGGAGGCAGATATTAGCCTTATGCAAATAGAGGCAGATCTTAGGCTCATGCATAGTTTAGCCTCATGCAAAATGCGGGACAGAGCTTAGACCCATGCAAAAAGAAGGCAGAGCTTAGCCTTATGCAAAGGAATAAAGAATAAAGAGCTAATGATGGTAGCAGATTTCGACATTGCGATTGTTGTGAGAATTGTGACTACGAAACATGTTTATTCCTTGTGATGATAGCAAAATTTGGCGTTGGCAATTGTTTTGAGGATTGTGACTTTGAACATGTTTATTCTTTGTTCCTGCATCCAAAGAAAAATTGTGAGTTTTGCAGATGGGGAAGATTGGTTCGTATCCTCGTTGGCTTTGCTTCACTCGTTCTGCTTGGTCTGATGATCCTGTTTATATCATCGGGGTAGCGTTTGCTCAATATAGCTTTTTTGAAGGCAAGCATGCATGATTTTGTAAAGACGCAGTAAAAAATATATTTTAAGAAATTTAGATGAACCGACGACCATGACACGTACAAGACATTGCAACCTCTCATGCTACGGAATTTTGAGGGTCCTCCTCAAAATTCCGCCCCAGTTATATGGGTTGACGTCTCTGACTGTTGTGCATGCTAACGATCGGCTGAACTTGCTTCGGAATTTTGAGGGTCCTCCTCAAAATTCTACCCTAGTTTCCAATTGCGGGGGAAAATGAGATTTTTATTGAATTGTGACTGAACCCATATGGCTGCCTACGTATCCCCTCTTAGACGAGAATCAAGTCAGGCATAGTTCAATTTACATCATTTGAGAAGAGCATAAAGAATTACACATAGTAGCGCATGACTGCATCGGAATTGATTGGTTTTGGCCAGACTTCTCCGTCCATCTCTGCAAGTATAAGAGCTCTTCCTGTCAATACTCGGTGAACCATATACGGACCTTGCTAGTTGGGAGAGAATTTCCCTTTAGCCTCATCATGATGCGGAAAGATCTTCTTTAACACTAGCTGCCCCAGTGTGAACTGTCTTGGCTTGACTTTTTTGTTAAAGGCTCTGGACATCCTGTTCTGGTAAAGTTTCCCATGACATACTGCACTCATTCTTTTCCCGTCTATGAGAGCTAGTTGCTCATAACGGCTCCTTATCCATTCTGCGTCGCTGAGCTCAGCTTCTTGTATGATTCTCAAGGAAGGAATCTCCACTTCGGCAGGAATAACTGCTTCTGTACCATAAACCAACAAGTAGGCAGTTGCCCCAGTTGATGTACGGACTATGGTGCGGTATCCCAGTAAGGAAAATGATAACTTCTCAGGCCACTGTTTGTGCTTTTCTATCATCTTCCTCAATATCTTCTTGATGTTCTTGTTGGCGGCTTCTACAGCTCCATTCATCTAAGGTTTATAGGCTGTTGAATTCTTGTGCTTGATTTTGAATGTCTCGCACATGGCTTTCATTAGATCACTATTTAGATTGGAGCCGTTGTCGGTGATGATTGATTATTGAACTCAAAACCGACAAACAATATGGTCGCGGACAAAGTCTTCCACGACTTTCTTCAGTCCAATGACATCCATTCCCCAGGCGGCAAATGACCAAAGCGAGCTTGTTGCATTGAGCTCATTTGGGGGTACATTTATCATATCTGCATGTACCTGACATCGGTAGCATTTTCGGACATACTGGATGCAGACCGTTTTGATGGTCATCAAGAAGTAACCGGCTCTGAGTATATTCTTGGCCAAGACAAAACCATTCATATGCGAGCCGCAGGTCCCAGCATGTATCTCTTAAAGTAGTCTGGAGGCTTCCTTTGCATTGCCACATCTCAATAATCCCAAATCGGGAGTTCTCCCATGCAAGGTTCCTCCGCTGTGAAAGAAACTGTTGGACAATCTCCGAAGCATGCGTTTCTGAGTATGATTTTTCAAGCTATGGATACTCTCTCTTTGACAAATACTCCTTGATATCGGGGAACCATTGTTTTCCGTCCGCTTCTTCTTCTACATGGGCACAATATGTCGGCTGGCTATGGATCTTTACTGTAATAGGGTCAATGAAGTTCTTATCCGGATGTTGTATCATGGATGATAGAGTGGCTAATGTATCGGCAAACGCGTTCTGAATTCTGGGGACGTGCCGAAATTCCGTCTTCGTGAACCTCTTTCTCAATTCCTACACATGGTGCAGATACGGTAGTATCTTGGAATTATTGGTAGCCTATTCTCCTTGTACTTGGTGTATTAGCAAATCTGAGTCACCAATTACCAGCAACTCCTGAATACTCATGTCAATGGCCATGTTGAACCCTAAGATACATGCTTCATATTATGCCATATTGTTGGTGCAGAGAAATCTTATTTTGGCTAATACCGCATAATGTTGGCCAGTTTTCGACACCAAGAGTGTTGCAATACTGACTCTTTTGAAATTGGTTGCTCCGTCGAAGAACATTCTCCAATCGTCATAGGATTCTGCAATGTCTTCTCTTATGAATGACACTTATTCATCGGGAAAATACATTTTCAGGGGCTCATATTCTCCTCATACAGGATTCTCGGAGAGATGGTCCGCCAATGCTTGTCCCTTAACGGCCTTCTAAGTCACATAGACAATGTCTAACTCACTCAGTAGGATTTTCCACTTTTCCAACTTGCCAGTGGGCATGGGCTTCTGAAAGATGTACTTCAAGGGATCCATTCTTCATATGAGATATGTTGTGTAGGCACAAAAGTAATGCCTCAACTTCTGGGCAACCCAGGTTAGAGCACAACGGGTACGTTCCAATAAAGAATATCGTGCCTCATATGGAGTGAACTTCTTACTCAGATCATATATAGCATGCTCTTTCCTCCATGTCTCATCGTGCTGCCCCAGAATGCAGCTGAAAGCTCCATCTAATACCGCAAGGTAGAGTAGCAAGGGTCTACACGGCTCTAGCGGGACCAAAACTGGTGGCGTTGACAAGTATTCCTTGATTCTGTCGAAGGTTTTTGACAATCCTCGATCCATTTGGTCGCAACATCTTTCTTTAGCATCTTGAAGATTGTTTCACATATGACCATGGACTGCGCTATGAACCAGCTAATGTAGTTAAGGCGTCCCAGTAAACTCATCACATCTTTCTTGTTCTTTGGCGGCGGTAACTCTATGATGGCTTTGACTTTTGACGGATCCAGTTCTATTCCTTGGCGGCTGACGATGAACCCAAGCAATTTTCCAGCAGGAACCCCGAATGCACACCTCATGGGGTTTAATTTCAGGTTGTATTTCCGCTATCTGTTGAAGAACTTCCTCAGATCTTCTATATGGTCGGTGGCTTTCTTGGACTTGATAATGACGTCGTCCACATATACCTCGATCTCTTTATGCATCATGTCATGGAAATAGTGGTCATAGCTCTCATGTAAGTGGCCCCAAAATTCTTTAGGCCGAATGGCATCATCTTGTAGCAGTATACTCCCCACGACATAATGAAGGTCGTTTTCTTAGCGTCTTCCTCATCCATCCAAATATAATGGTATCCAGCGAAACAATCCACGAATGACTGAAGTTCATGCTTGGCATAACTGTCAATCAGGATGTGTATATTTGGAAGAGGGAAATCATCCTTTGGACTGGCCCAGTTGAGATCCTGGTAGTCGACACAAACCCTAATATTTTTGTCCTTCTTAGACACTGGCACAATATTGGCTAACCATGTTGGATATTCAACCACCCTGAGGACCTTAGCATTGATTTTCTTGGTAATTTCCTCTAATTTTCAAACTCATATCAGGCTTGAACTTTCTGAGTTTCTGCTTTATCGGCGCGCACATTGGATTGGTTGGCAAATTGTGAGCCACAATGGATGTACTTAGACCAGTCATGTCGTCGTACGACCATGCAAATATGTCTTCATACTCTTTCAAGAATTAGGTGTATTTTTCTTTTTCTGGCGGTTATAAGTATCAGCTGATGTGAGTTTCTTTGACAGTCTCTTAATCTCCCAGATTGGCTACTTCAATTTCGTCTAGGATGGACTTAGGTCTATTCTCGAAATCCTCAACTTCTCTGACAATCTCACCGGGTATGACATCCTCTTCTTATGAATCGCTGTCCTTTTGTTGCGTTATCTCATTGCATGTCATAGTCATTGGTTCATCAAGAAAGGAAATAAGAATGTTGTATAGATAAGAGTAATGAGTGAAAAATGATAATAAATAAATATTGATTCGTTGAAACATAAAAGCGATTTTGATAATTTAACAAACGTTTTGGAACATCGGGATTTTATTGGAAAACATAAATGTGAAAAGGAAATCATTAGCAAAAATGAAATAAATAATGTTTGTTCAGCCTTGCTACCCAGAGACTCGTCGGGCCCTGGATGGTCTGACAGTCCAATTCTTGAGGAATGATCCCTTTCTCATAGCTTGGATGGTAGGGCCTTCTTCATCCTCCTCCTCAACAATAACACAACAGTCCATGTCTTCATCTTCCAGGAATAGATTCTTCAAGACTGCTAGTGTTTCATCTTCTTCTAACTTCCATATGATGTCAGCTTGCTGGAAGGTCTACTCCAAATGTGGTATAGGTTGTTCCAATGGATAGTAGGGACCATACCATGGTGGTGACCAGTTTTTGTACTCTTGCCAAGTGTAGTTGTATCCCATCCCAAAGGTGGTGACATGGCGCTTTAGCTGTATCAGTTTGGAAATCCCCTGAAGATTCTTGCAGAGCCCTTTGCCAGGCTCGTACCCGCTCCAGTTCAATATGCTCTCGATCTTACTATCCCACCACTTGTCCTTATCTATTACGTTGACCTGCTCGATGTGGTGATAGGTTTCTCCACCCATCCTTCTTCTACCTTCAATCACCGGGATGGTCTGGCGACTATAGATAGGCTTGTATCCATTATCCATGGATGATTACTTCCTGGTGGTTCCATTCAAATTTCACTTCCTGATGCAAGGTAGATGCCACATCCCCGGCGGCATGTATCCATGGTCGTCCCAATAACAGATTATAGGATGCGGATACATCTATCACCTGAAATTCAACCTCGAACCATGTAGGTCCCATTTGTAGACAAAGACCGATTTCTCCAATGGTGGCCCTCTGATAACCGTCGAAAGCCTTCACATTCATGGACCCTTCTATTATCTCGTACAATCCTTTGCCCAATATTTTGAGTGTTGTCAATGGGAAAATGTTGAGGCTGGATCCTCCGTTGATTAGAACCCTGGTAATGAAATAAGCTTCACATTGCACAGTGATATGATGTGACTTGTTGTGACTTATCCCTTCAAGTAGCAGCTCGTCCTAGTGGAAAGTGATCTTGTGACTTTCTAGCACCTGTCCTACCATGTTGTCATTTCTCCACTAGTGAGGTTATTAGGCACATATGCTTCATTCAACACTTTCATCAAAGCATTCATGTGCGCTTTCGAGTTCTGTAGCAATGGCAGGATGGATATTTGGGCTGGAGTCTTGTTCAGCTAATCTATGACCGAATGTTCTTTGGCTTGCACCTTTCTTCAAAGATCATCTGGACCTGTTTCAATGAATAGGCGACCTGTTGAAAGCATATTTTTTAGACTATTCCAAGTGCTCAGATGTATAGACCCTACCGGTCCTGGTCATCCCCTGTGCAGCAGCAGCTTCTTCTATCTTGACATTACTTTTCCTTCTTGCCTCTGAAACGTAATCCAAAGGTACAATATTAGCGTTGAAAAGCGTTGGGGTTGTCATTGTCACTGTAATATGTGCGGCTACTTCCACTTCAAATGGGACAGGTGTCGTGATAGGTGGCATTATTTCAACCTCAAACGGCACATGTGCATCTGTAGGTGGTGCCACTTCAAACTTTAAGGGGACTGACGCAGCTACCTCAATATATCATGTTGGCTCATTCTGGACTATGATGGGATTAAGTGTGACCGCTGGCTTATTTGGGTCATCACCTTCTTTGATCAATCTGATCGACCCCTCTGGGTCCCGTTCTTCCTCTATCTCTATCATGTTGATGCCTCCACCCTAATGGTCTGGGAGTGGATTGTTGCAGACACTGGGAGTAGTTTCCTTTGCTTGGATGACCTTATTATCAATCAGAGACTGGATCTTATCTTTCAGTGAGCAGCATTCATCAACTGTATGCCCCTTCATGTCGGAATGGTATGCACATGTTTTATTTGGATTGACCCACTTGATGGATTTTCAGGGGTCACACCAGGGATAGGAGTAACATAACCATAAGCTTTTAATCTTTCGTACAGCTGGTCAATAGGTTCAGCAATGGTAGTATATTGCTTGGGTGGCCTGCGGTCAAAATTGGGTCGAGGTCTTGGAAAATTTTGGCAAGTAGGGGGTGACTGGAAGTGAGAGGGTTGAGAGTTGTATGTATGATAAATAGTGGCTGGTTGGGAATATCTGGGAGACGTGGGTTGATAAGCAGGTGGGGATGACGATTTATATGTTGGCGGAAGTGCTGGCTGATATGTAGGTGGGGGTGCTTGGTATGTGAGTGGGAGGTTCGGTATACCAATGAGGATTTGGGTCCCTGTGCAACCATTACCGTTCCTGTATCTTTCTTCTTGGATATACCACCCGACTGCAAGGCTTTGTTGGTGGCTTGTAGTGCTTCGAAATTAGTAACCATTCCGCTTTTAATCCCTTCTTCAATTCTTTCATCTAGCTTGATGATGTCAAAGAATTTGTGGTTTTCAATCACCATCAGCCTCTCATAATACTGCGGGTCATGTGCCCGGATGAAGAATTTGTTCATTTGTTCTTCATCTAGGGCAGGCCTGACCTTGCCCACTTCAGATCTCCAGCAAATGTATACTCGCGAAAATTTCGGTGGGCTTCTTCTTGAGGTTATGGATGTAAAATACATCTGGAGCATTCTATTTGTTGAACCTGAACCGATCCATGAAATCTGGGGCCATGTTCACCCAATTGGACAACTTCTTAGGGTCTTGGATGATGTACCAAGACAAAGCATCTCCGGTAAGGCTCCTCATGAATAACTTCATACGAATCTTCTCATCTCTTCCTACTCCAACCAATTTATCACAATAGGTTCGTATATGGACCCTGGGATCACCTGTACCGTCGAACATCTCGAACTTAGGAGGTTTGTAACCCTCTGGTATTTCAACATCAGGCTGTATGCAGAGATCTTCATAGTTAAATCCCTCAACTCTTTTACTTCCTTCGACGCCTTAGACTCGGCTAGTCAGTTTCTTGAGTTCTTCGGCCAAGTTCTTAATGAGCATATCCTTCTCACTAGATTCAGGTGTGTAAGAAATGTGTTGGGTGGAGTGAGGTAGAGTCTCCACGTATACGGGGTTATTATGATGGTCTGGCGCCTGGGTATAGAGGTGGTCATTTGTGAAGTTTTGTGGTTCAGGGACGATTAGTGGGGTATTTCTCGGAGTGTGGCAAGTGTTGTGTTGGTGTTGTGGTGGAATAGTTTGATTTTTCGGTGGAGTTGTATGATGGTGAGTTGTGGGAGGATTTTGTTTGTTTGGGGTATTCTGAGGAGGTACGGGATTTTGAGTATTTGGATGATTGACATCTTGAACAAAAAGTTAGAAGGATAGATTTTCCAAATTCCAGACATGCTCAAGCTCCCCTTGGAGCTTCAACAACCTTTGCTCGAGTTGTGTCATAGCATCGCTATGGAACTGAGTACCTTGACTGTCAGAAGCTTCTGTTCGTTCAGCTGGCATTGTGTTTTCCTTTCTAATGTTACTCAAATCTTCTATTTTTCCTTTGCCTTTGCTTTTTCCTTTATGTGGACTAGGAAGAGGAGAAGGTGGGGGGATCCTGGATCTTGTGCGGTATGATGATGATGCAAAAATGCACGAACCAACCTTTGGGAAGGGTAATAATCAAAAGAAAGAAAGCAAAAACAAAAGCTAGTCAAGTGAGTGAGGATCAGGAGAAAATATTGCAGTATTTAAACACATATTGTAGGAATATAAAAGCGTTCCCTAATTTGGGAGCCTCGTTGTGCCCGAGGTAGGCCTAGAGATAAGTTGATTTGGAGAACTTAGATGCCCAAAATGCCTCATTTCATTAATATAAAACAGACGAATCTAAAAACGACACTAAAATAATCAGAAGGAAATAAAGTCACTAATGGCACTCCGCCTTATTACATTGATAAAAGCAATGAAAAGGTAATCCTAGACTACTTAGTCCCAGAAGGACCTTCCCCAGATTTGATATCCTTGACCCCATTGAAAAAGTTCCCTAGCTCGCACAGTCCCAGCAGCAGGTATGCTCTGGCCAGGTGTCCTCCTTCATTTCCCTCGGCTTTCTGACAGTCTCCAACCCTCTTGATGATCTTACCTTCCAGCTCTACTATGCCTCGCTCAAAATATTCCAGCTTCTTATTGGAACGGATAGCCATGTCTTTCCATTCTTCGATCAACCTTTTGTTGGCTTCATGTATTCCCGTCGCTCATTTTCGGAATCATGGACCCTTTTGTGCAGTCGCTTGTACTTGACCTGAGTCTTAGCATCTTCGTCTATGATCTTATTACCTCGGCTAACTCCTGGCCTCACCGCCCCATATAAGTCGTCTTCCAACCATGATGGATAAAGAGGTTCACACCCAGCATGGTATTCAATAGTATTCTTTTCCAGGATAATTTTGCAGTGCCACATGTGTTGGGATTGCCATTTGTAGGGAACATCATCATCCTGGAAGTAGGCTCGGAAATGGCTCATCTTGTCAACCCTTGGCACAACTTGCTTTCTGCCTCCTTGTCTTATTACTCGGAGAGGAACGTAAGGATATATGTCTCTCAACCCAATCAGTACCAGGTGTGGTGCATCCCTGGACCTGATGATGAATTCGTCCGTTGGGAACCACTCGAACATCCATTGTACCTGCTCCTCAGTTAGGTTATAAAAGAACTCTACCCATTCCTTGGCAGACTCCGGCTGAGCAAATCTGTCAGGAATATATGTCATCCTCTTAGGTTGGTGGAAAGAAATGTGGTCATTCCAGGCCCTTCATGGAAATTCTTGGCGATATTGACCATTTTGGAGATGTTCTAAGATCCAAAGTTGCAGAAACAAATTGCAACCCTCGAAATGCCTAGCTCCTCTTTGACCATGTTCCAGGGCTCGATAAATGTCAGATATGATCATGGGGACGATGCTAAAGGCTTGCCCGTCAATTCCCTCCATCAAGGCCTTGGTTACCATGGCCAACCTAGTGTGAATCCTTCCCTTCTTTGTTGGAAACACAATTAGTCCTAGAAAGCAAGCAATGAATACAAATACCCTGCGGTGGACATGACCTAGAGATGTGATGGAAAACTGATCGTGATAGTTACGGTATGATTTGTTGTGACCGTACATTTCATACAAGTACTCGAAGGGTATGTATGACTGTTTCAAATACTCTAATTCAGCGTTCTTCTTTAAACCCATCATTTTCAGAAAACCTTTGCATGTGCGCTGCTCAGGCACCAACAACCCAGGGGTTTCCCAGACTAACCCAGCTAGTCCCCCTATCTCTTCTAGAAGTGGTGTCATCTTAATATTCCCAAAGCGGAATACAGCTCTTTCACTATCCAAAAATAAGGTGGCGGCTTCAGTTAGCATGTTATTGGGTTGGATGTCTTGGAGAAACGGTAAATTGCCCAGGTATTTCTGGACGTGTTTCTTGTCACTGGAGTAAAGAGCCTCCCACCAGTTCAGGAGCATTGGAGGGATATTACTGACCATACCGAATCTTGGGACCTCGTGCCTCATATTTATGCAAGACAAAAAATAGTTAGGCCCTTACCCCCGCCAGACTCGACTATTTATACACTTATGATTAGCATACAGGTATTTAGTTCTCCGAATAAATGCACAAAACTTGATTGCGTCCGTTGGGATTATGAAAATTCCGGTGGACTTTTGGAAAAGGCTGTCTTAAAGGGTTATTGTGCGGATGACCCGACTAGGTTTGACCATGATGCATGCGCAGTATAACAGAGCAAGGTTTCTATGGGGTTTCAGACTGGTACCCTTGAGCGGACAACTCAAGGGGGTAGACACGGAACCATCGACTGCACCGCTGATCGACTGGTTTTACCGCAAATAAGCCTTTCCGAATTTAGGGGGTGATTTGAAATAGGAAGAGTGCAACCACTCATCAATCGTTGCTATAGGATTTGTATACGCACGAGTGGAATATGATGTTGAGCATTATTATGCAATAATAAATAAGCAATAAAATCATGTTGTCACGTATTTCCATGTTATAAAAGCGGTAAATACAACATTTATAATTTAAAGCGGTTACAAAGGGAAACAAAGAAAACATGTCAGTTTTGTCCTTGGAAAAATAAATACTTGGAAGAAATAGACAATTAAATTGAACATAAGGGGAAAGGGAAAGGGTGCAGATATTAGCAGAGTAAAGACAAATTCACAAAGCAGTTTGAAATGGTAAAAGCCTAGAATCCCCAACAGAGTCGCCATGTTGTCGCGCCCCCCTTTTTTCCTCTCCTTTCGCATTGGTCAAGGTTTTTTGACATTATTGGGACAACTCATTTCCTTTGGGATAAGGGATGTAAGGATTTGAAGAGTTGCCACCTAACGAATTAAGGTGCGTTAGGGAACCTTTTAAGGGCCACAATAATACTAAACGAATAACCAGAGTTGGGTAAGGGCTTGAAATTACTCCAAGGGGAAGGTGTTAGGCTCCCCTCAAAGTCCACAACTGTGGTTCCCGGCCAAACAAGCTTTGTGAATTTAAACAAGTAGCAAATAGGCAATCATATATAAACAAGTAAACAAATAGTGGTTTGAAAAGATTCGTACTCTAAGCACACATATGTAATAAGGTTTGAAAGATTTATGGTCTAAACATACATATGTAAGGGATATGGGGGTCCTAAGTTGTTTATCCTATAGGATCACATCAATGCAATGCCCGGTAATCACTCCTCAGTGAGGGGCTACATGTGGCATTAGCGCACCGGTCATCATATCCATATTTACCCTTTACCCCACCCCTTAGCGGTTATTAAGCGAGTTTATTTAGCGATCTCTATGCGTGTTGTTACCCATCCCTTATTAATGGTCCTGGAGAAATTTAGGACTCTAAGTATAGGTAGTTCTAGACATACCCTTAAGGTTTTTTAAAGGGGATAAAATGCTAAGAGACATGCAAGAACAAATAAGACTTGATCAGATAAGTGCAGGAAAGCAATTATGAGACCCAGATTTACCTCCACAAGTAATGCACATAATCACCCCATCTCAAACACAAACAAGGGGGCAATTGTATTTGACAGGATCCTAAGACAGGTTATCTAAGTGAATACCAATGCACAGAAATATGCAGCTGTAACGACCCAGCCGGTCGTTTTGTGTGTTGGGACTCCATTCTTATGAATGACTCTTCCCATAGCGACTACTCATACCTTATGACTTGTGTGGGCAGGTAGTTCGAGATTCAGAAGTGATTTGGCCAGTTCAGGAACACTTGGTTCCTGAAGGCTAGCCTATTTGGCTGATTTTTGGCTCAGAGCAGCATTTTGAGCAAACGACTTTGGAATCGAGTTCTGACAGCTCCAGCAGCTCCAGATGATGATTTCAAACTTAAGAGTGTGTTCGCCTCGGGTTTCTGATGACCCGGGAGTATTTCGGCACCTGAATTGGAATTCAGGATTTCATGTGATTTAGAATTCAGCCTGGACTTAGACCTCATGATATTATGGTCCGAATGGAATTCCGGAACTGGAAATAGTTTCGTATATCCATTTATGACTTGTCCGCAAAATTTGGGGTCATTCCGAGCAGTATAGACCCGTTCGGCGTATTGATGAGCCATTTGATTTTTTCTTGAAATCCTCAGTTTGATATAAGGGGTTTTGGAGAGTGATTCTTGGTTTGAATGATGTTTTAAGTGTTCTAGGAGCTCGAGCAAGTCCGTCATGTGATTTGGGACTTGTTGGTATAATTTGACAAGGGCTCGGGTGGGTCCAGGGGTCTCCCGGACCCCGATCGGGGTCAAAAACCAGCAAAATTCATAGCTGGTGGGAATTTACTGGTGTGACCGCACCTGCGGTCCATGAGCCGTAGGCGCGAGGTTCGCACCAGCGGAAATTCCTTCGTAGGTGCGGCTCCAGCCGTAGGGGCGATCTTTTCTCCGCATGCGCGGCTCCGCAGGCGGGGACAAAAGCCCGCAGGCGCGACCTTCCCCAGGGGCCCAGGCCATTGCAGGAGCGGCCTTTTCTCCGCAGGCGCGGACAAAAGCCCGCAGGTGCGAGAAATATCCCAATGCCCAGGCCTTTTTCCGCAGGCGCGACCCTTTCGTCCGCAGGTGCGAGTCTGCACCTGCGATCCAAAAGTCGCAGGAGCGGAAACTGCTGGGCAGTTCCATTTAAAAGGCCAAGTCGTGATTTTGTTCCCAAAATTCATTTTCCTCCATTGTTGACGACCCCAAGAGCTCCAGAACGGGTATTTTGGCCTAGAAACTTAGGTAAGTGAATCCTTGACCCTCCGCATGTCAATTTCTCCCGTTCTTTGAGAATTTCCTCTTCCTAATTCATAAGAAATTGTTGGGGAGAAGAGAGGGTTTTGATGAAAACGTGAATACTGATTTTTGGGCCATTAAGGGATGATTAATTTAGTTAATCTTGATCCCTAGGCGACGTATAGCGCGTTTCTTCAAGTATTATAATTTTCCGGACGCCGAGGTTCGGAGTTGAATTTCCAAAGTACGTCAAGAATACGTTTTTGAGGAAATATTTGATAAATCATCCTCGAATCTTCCTAAATTGATATAATTATGTGTTTTTGGCTAGTTGCGAGCCATCGAGGGTGATTCGGAGGATTCGTGCGTCTTGTGGATTGGTCCGTTGGCCGGAGGAGCACTTGTCCAGGTGAGTCTCCTTTCCAAACTTTGTAAGGGGGAAATGTCCCCTAGGCTCTTGATTGCTAATTGTGCTCATTGAGGGGG
>ML247333.1:0-16026 GCA_005239495.1 Nicotiana undulata | reverse complement strand
CTTTTGTTGTTAAGAGTTATTGAATTAATATTCCTCGAGGTTTGCTGATCACCCCTGATCTGCCTTATTCCCTATTTGGAAGGGAATTTTATTACTTGATGTAAAGTAGATGGGACTGCTTTCATGTCATGAATACGGTCTTCCCAAGATAACGTTGTAATCCATTTCTGTATTAATGACTTGGAACTTTGCATTTTTGACGACTCCTTCAGTGTAAGTATTGAGTTCGATCTCACCTTTAGTTATCACTGTTGAATTGTCGAACCCAGATATGGCTCGAACCTTTGGAATCATTGTGTTTTCTACTAGCATTTCTTCCATGACTTTCATCAAAATAATATTGACTGAACTGCCTGGATCAATCAACACCCTTTTAACGTTAGTGTCATGAATGAGTAAGGATATTACCAGCGCGTCATTGTGTGGAAGTATTAATCCACCAAAGTCTGCGTCGTCAAAAGATATTTGTTCTTCTCTCATTTCTTCTCGAACCCGCTTTCCGTGGGTGCTCGTGACTTTTGATGTTAGCTGGCAGACTATCCCGTTTACTTCTTCTCCTCCATGTATGACATTAACAGTCCGTTTTGGGGAGGGTGGTTTTGGTGGCTCCTGCCTGTTCTTCATATATGCCTGTTTACCTTTATCACTAAACAAGTTTGTTAAATAGCCCTGTTTTAATAGATGTTCTACTTCACCTTGTAAATATCTGCAATCTGTTGTTCTATGGCCGTGATCATTGTGGAATTCACACCATTGATCGAGGTTCCTCCTGTTAGGATTAGAACGCATTTCTTTCGGCCATTTAACTTTATCTCCCATACTTTTTAGTATTGAGACGAGCTCAGTGCTGCTTACATTAAGTTATGGTGTCCAATTCGGGTAATATCCCGGAATTGTTCATCTAGATCTCTCCTGGATCTAGATGAGGATGAGTTTGTATCTCTTCCCGAAGGTCTTGTATTTTCGAACCTGGGACGTAGGTCACGTCTCGAGGGTCCTAAGTAAGGATCATACCTGTTTTTACCTGACTTTTTCTCTGATTCTAGGCGCCTTGTTCTGTGATATTCTTCATCTTTTGATCGTGTGATTATATCCTCTTCAATCCTTAATTTAGTACTGTACCTGTTGTATACGTCATTCCATGTCGTGGCTGGGAATTCTCTTAGACTTTCTTTGAGTCGTCTCGTGGCTTCTGAACTTTTCTCGTTCAAGTTGCTTGTGAATGCCATAGCTGCCCAGTTGTCAGGCACCCTTGGTAGTTGCATTCTTTCCCTTTGAAACCTGTCTACAAACTCACGGAGCAATTCCTTGTCTCCTTGCTTTATCTTGAATATATCTTCCATTCGTTTTTCAACTTTTTGTGCACCAGAATGTGCTTTTATAAACGAATCTGCAAGTTCAGCAAAAGAATTTATAGAGTTTTCAGGGAGAAGAGAATACCAGGTTAAGGCTTCTTTCGTGAGTGTTTCTCCGAATTTTTCGACAAGGACTGATTCTATTTCCTCTTTTGTTAAATCATTGCCTTTTACTCCAGTGGTGAAAGCAGTCACGTGATCACGTGGGTCGGTTGTTCCATCGTATTTGGGGACATCAGGCATTCTAAACTTCTTGGGTATAAGTAATGGGGCTGCACTTGGCTTCCAAGGTTGTTGAGAATACCTATCCACATCGATTCCTTTGATAATAGGCGGAACACCAGGGATTTGCTCGATGCGATCGTTTTGTTCTTTCATCTGCTTCTGCATGGTTAATAATAAATTTTGTAATTCTGAATTACTAGTCGTACCTGGTCGTGTTTCAGGAAGTGTATTGAGAGTTTCATCCCTGGTTGAATTTGTTAACCCCGCTTGCAAATCTTCTAATAAAATTGTATTATTTAGAGGCAGTGTTTGTGGTACTGGAGGTACTTGTGGTAATCCTCTTGCAAATTCTCGTAAAGCCTGCCCCACGTATTTAGCAATCATTTGCCTTATTTGATCTGATTCCACCGGTTGTTCATTATTGTTACGATTGTCAGCTCTTTCAAGAGATGGTTCTCTCGAAGCTCGTGGAGTTCCTCGAGGAGGAGTTGAAACTGAGGTTTCATTTCTTTGCTGGTTGTTATCGTCATTATTGCTGACGTAGTTGTTGTTGAAATTCGACATGATTTTAAGGATATCGATTGGTAGCGAAAACGATGATTATCAGATTCCCGGTAACGGAACCAATTTGTTTAACCAAAAAATAAGATCTTTTGACTAAAGCTTAATTTAGGATAAACTCGGGTTACTGATAATCGAATTAGTAAAATAAAGAATAAAGTAGCAATAATTTCGAGAGCAATAGGCAAAGAATAAAATAGCTTAATATTCGAGAAATCAGATGATCTTGTTTGTTACTTTTTTATCCCTTTTATACGGATATTCTCCTAGTATAACGTTTGTATTTCTGTCATGATAGCCTATTTAATGATTAATTATTACATTAATGAGGCGTTACAATGGTGAATAGTAACTGTTATTTTAGGAGTTACATAACGTACAAGACATTGATTGCTGATCTTTGAATCAGCCCATTATTGTGTCAGGATTCGTTGTGACCGTGTCTCTTCTTCTTTGATGATCTTTCCGCGGCTAATTCCTTGCATTGACCGTGTCCACGTGTGATGTTTTATTTGGTCCACCTGGCTGGCTGAGTCATCCAAAATTTATACACGTATGAGGCTATATTTTTTACCAATACAACGCTAGTGGTCGACCGGCACTGACATGCGTTTAATGTTTTGGGGAAGCGAAACGATGGGACGCTTCGGTCGCTTCAACACTTACGGCATGGGAATGATGTCACCATCGGGGACTTCGAAAATTCGAAGATTCAAATCATTTCTTGTCATTTCACTCTAAGAAACGCGAGGACTATTTGTATACGGTCGAAATCAAGGGAGCCCGATTTCGGAGTCCAAGTTATTACCCCGAGCTCGAGTTCGAATTAATCGAAGTCGGAATCAAGTCTAGCTAAAAAGTGCATACTTCGGGGATCAAATTCGAGGGCTGAGCATGATCTACCTCGAAATAGTACCGTTATGAATTTGTACTAGAATGAGCGGAAATTTTCAATGGCACAAAGATCAAGGCGTAAATTGTGAAATAGATTTGTACGAATTAGTACAAATCCGTACTAGGTGGTTACACATCTGTCCCAATAAGATTCTTTACTGCAAATAGAAATGTGTCTTATTTAGGTTTTTCCTCCTATATAAAGGGGACCCCAATCATTTGTAAACATCATCTAATCATTGACAAAGAATATACATCTTTACTTTTCTTCTCATCTCTCAAAAATTGTCCTTTAGCTTTAATATATTATCTTTGTTTATTTCTATTGTTTGTCGAGGTTTTTCTCGAGGTCACTTGGGCTCGAGGACGAGGCTTGTTCTTACACTGGTTTGGTTTAACTTGCTTACTCAACTCACACACTTACTTTTTTTGACTAGTATTGGATTAAATCACATATCTTTAAACCCTCGCTGCAAATTTAAATTTTTACTCTGATTTTAGGGTAAACAGAAGAAGACGAAGAAGAAAATAAAGAATAGATGGAGGAAGGAAGATAAGGAAAAGGGGAGAAAGACAACTATAGCAACAACAATAACAACAACAACAACAATAACGAAACCAGTAACAGAAAATAACATCAAACAATAACAAACGATATACATAGCAAACGAAAAATAACAAGGGAGCTACTAATCTATGCTATATTAAAAGCACGAAGGCCCTTAGCGAAATGTCGTTCGCCTTTTTTATCCTTCAAAATTAAAGATTACATTAGAGTAGTCATTTAATTATTTTTCTAATATTTAGGAATATTCATTTAATTAATTCCCTACTATTTAGGAATAGACATTTAATTAACTTTCTAATATCTAAGACTTTAAAATTAACTAAAATTTGACTTATTAGTAAATTTTTCCTTATTTTAATTATGTAGATTAATCTCACCACATTATGACTTAAAGGTAGTAGTCACTTTTTTTTTTTTTGACATTTTACTTAAACGAGTAATCAATTAAGTTGACCTTATACCATGCAAACAATTTGTTTGTAAATTTTTCCCTTTTATTCAACGTATATAGACATTAGGAATGATCATTTGATAAGGATTTCAATGTTAGTTTAATATTGATTTATCTCCTTTATTAATTATTTTATATTTTTAGATACTAATTGTCACGATCCAAAATTCGCTAGTACTATTTAAAAAGAACGATAAATTCTCGACTACCTACTTAGCCAACTACCTTAATCTTCGATCTCCACACCCTTCTATCCTGGATCATGTCCTCAATCAGCTGAAGTAGTGTCATATCTTGCCTAATTACCTCTCCCCAATACTTCTTCGGGCCTTCCTCTACCCCTTCTCAGATCCGCCACGGTCAACCTCTCACACCTCCTAACAGGAGCATCCGTACTCCTTCTCTTCACGTGCCCGAATCATCTCAGCCTCAACTCCCGCATCATGTTCTCCACAAAAGCTATGATGGGTAAGAAAGGTAATTATTTTGATGGACAAAAAATAAATAAGTAGACAAAGATAAATAATATTATTTTTGTGAATATTTGTGTCGTTCACCCGATAAAAAAAAATCCAGAATTCAGTGCTTTTTGCTAAGTAAAGATGTAATATACAGTAGATCCTTCTTTTTAGCAGGGTTGGCTCTGTCATCTGCGAATTCTTATGTTTTTTTTTTCCTCACTCTTTTTCTTTGGACTTCATCACTATTGCTTTGGAATCTTTCATTTTTAACTGTGTACTTGTATGACATCTTTATACCATGCTTCTTTCTACTAGTACTATTATTTTACGTATTATTGTCTCTATTTTAATTAATGTGACATACTTTTTTATTAGTTCGTTAAAAAACATATAATTTTATGTTTAAAAATAAATTAATTTTAATTTATTGTTTTTACCCATTTCATTATTAAAAGAAGCTTTTATAGTCAAACAGATTGAAGACTTCCACAAAAGCTTTTATCCTTTAAGCTTTTAAGATCAAAGTTTCAATTCTTTTTATTTTTTTTTAAACTTTGTGTCAAATCAAACTACATTACGTAAATTGAAATGAAGGAAGTATTTATTTATGATTTATCCATAAACATGAGAGAAAGTGGAGGAGTTTGCATAAGGTTCAAAAATTTCTTAAAGTTATGTGATATGCACCATAATGTACATTCAAATTTACGCTTGCTGACAAGTACAATCTTGTTAGTCTGTATTTTTAGACTGTCACTTTTACCGCTTAAAATCCTACTTTCTACTCTCTCTCCGTTCATTTTCTTTTTTCATATTTCGCATTTCGAGAATTAAACTATATAAACTTTAACCAACGGTTTAATATATAGATGCATCATATTGATATTAGACGTTATAAATTATAGTATTTTTCGTATAGTTTTCGAATATCTAAATTTAATTTTAAAATATTAAGAAAATATAATCCAATTTAATTTAAAAAATTAGTCAAATTAACACTCAAAAAGTGAAACATGACAAATAAAAGTGAGCGGAGGGAGTATTAAACTTTTAAGTAAAATAAAACAATAATAGTTAGGCTTCAATTTCAAACAAATTAGAGCCGGTGATTATGAAGATTTATCATAAATCGAAAAGTTTTTGCTCGCTGCCAGCCTACCTTTTAACTTTTTTCCTTTATCCAGACTTGAGATCGGCAATGCAAGCAAACACACAAGCAGGCACCTCAACCCTCCTCTTTTATCGGAATTTAAAACCAACAATGTAAGCAAGCTCCCACGAGCGAAGTAAAATGTTGTAGATTTTCTGGTAGGCCAATCCTCAAATCCTCAAAGACAAGGTCTTTAAGTGTAGGGGCTACAAGCATAGGCTTAGGTCCTAGCTCATATTACATTGACCCATCTACATTCCATAGACCTGAATAATTCATAAGGTCAATAACCTTTGCATTAAATATTGGTTGGTGAGCAGCACATTTCTAAGGTCCAAACTTTGTCATTCACAAATGCTATAATAACTCTTCAATTTAAAAACAAAAAAGAAGTAAGTGGCACAAGAAAGTACCCTTTTGTCACAACAAGAATGCGGTAGAATGTATAAAAGATTTCACCCCTAATCATATATTTTGTGTTCGAGTCATAAAAATCATGGTAGGGGAATGATTTCTCTTTAATTGGACCAGCTGATGATTTTTAAAAAATAATAGTCCTTGTCACATGCTCATTCTTATGTCTATTTTGCAGACCAATTCATTAATGGAAGGGAAGCATAATTAGGTTAACCAACTAAAGGAGGAAATAACCCAAGTTGTAATCTCAGAAAATAGTGTGCAGAGTTCCAAATTTGTAACACAAGTATAGGGAAGAGGATGAAGGAGGCTAAGAGAGGGGGGGGGGGGGGGGGGGGTGAGTAGCTAGGGACAAACATGATCACATGATTCTTCTAAAGTACAAAAGGTTGTTACTGTAGAATTTGTTGGTATTGTCTTTTGGAAGTGTCTTCTGTAAAATCTGATTCCTAGGGAGTAGGGAACTGGTTTTTACATTTCGATTCTTAATATGGGAAATAGGTAACCTTAAGCATAAAATTCTCCTATCAAAAATTAAAGAGTTCCACTCAAGTTTTCTCCAAACTATTCTTCTCTCCAAAGAAGCCACCTTTTTTCCCATCAGGCAATTCTTGAGTTAATGAGGGAAAAAAACTAACTGTTGTCCTAACTCTTATTTGGTTTAAAAAAAAATTGCATAGTGAATCTGCTCTTTTTGAATGTGAGCCTTAGAGTAACGATAAAGTTGTTTTCGTGTGACCTATAAGTTAGAAGTTCGAGTTGTGGAGACATTCACTAATACGTGCATTAGGGTACGCTGTCTACAACTCTACATCACACCCCGCCCTTCCCCTGGAGGAATGCTTTGTTCAACATGCTGTTCATTTTTTAGTGAATCTGCTCTTTTTATAGGTACATAGACGTGTCATTACCAATTCTGGATATGTTGGTGGATCTAGAATTTTAACTTGATGGGTTCACTTTTAAATTTTTTACCACCAAACTTATTACACATTTAGAATTATGAGTTCAAAATATAATACTTATTAAATTTTGATAATTTTTCACTTATATATCTAAACTTTATATTAAAGTTATTGGGTTACTCGGTTGATCATATGGAAAGAAATGACTATGATTATTGGTGATATAGATTTCGCCTGAAACGAATCCTTCGCTTTGATAAGAAATATCTGAGTAAACAACCTTTGAGCTGAGGTAATATTCCATTTTTAGGGTTAGCTTTACACTTAAGACTCAACTAATCTTGAAAGTTCCGTGGACAACTGGCATACCTTGAATCTAGCCTGCAATCCTTTCGCACTTCTCTTATCAAATTTCTAGTTAGAGAGAGAGCTAACCGCTGCCACATGGATCTTTGAAGGATAAAATAAATTACAATCACAACAACAACAAATCCAGTATGATCCTAACATGTGAGGTCTTGGGAGGATAGTCTGTACGCACACCTTGATTACCCCTACCTAATGCAGGTAGAGAGGTTGTTCTCAATAGACCCTCGGCTCTGGGAGGTCCTTGTTTGAAGGATAAAACAAATTAGAAGGCATTATTGCATCAGAAAAATGAAGGATAAAACATATTAAAGGCCTTGTTTCTTTTACTTTGACATGCCTGAGATAAGGTTGAGTTGACTGTACTTCAAGTCAGTCATCAGAATCAAACATTTTGTAATTCATTTAACACAATATACCAATTCTCACTCTACGTACACTTTTTTTATTATTTTAGTTTTTCACCTTTTTGTAAATCCTTGTAAGCACAGATAAAGAGAAGAAGGACATTAATTTCTGAACAACCAACCAGTATCATGTCATACAGAGATGTGTCACTATTAATTCAGCTCACCACCAGACACCATACCATGTTCCTTTCTATACCTACTCTACTTTCCCACATGTTCAAAATTTATCAATATGCAGCTAATTAAAGGGTCATCATTTGATTCTTCTTCTTCTTTATTTAAAGAAGACTACTATACTACATTCAATAGGCTGCAGAAAACAGAAAAACAATAGTAAGTATATAATAAAGGTAGTAGGACAATTTTATATATGCTCCCTGTAGGAAGTTATTGTAGAAGTTGAAGACTTTTGGTGCTGATTAATGATCATCAATATGGCCTCATTCAATAAGCATTATCATGAGCTGAAAGTTGTATTCATCTTTGCCCTTTTATGTTATCCTCATTTTACAGGTCAGTAGTAAAATATCATTTCTATTTACTTAAGCCTTTTACATACCTCATATATATAAACACACACACAGCTTTAAAAAGTTTTGAGTAACATTTCTTCTTCTACTTATATATTTATCTATCAAGTAAAGGGTAAACGGAACAGCAATAAGTTAGAAGATCACATTTCTTGATCTTCTTCTTCTTTGGATTATCAAATTTTAAATTCTGGTTCCGCCTTGGTATGATTGTTGTTGTAGTTAGTGTTTTTAGCTGGACAGATAACTTAGTAATTATATTGTCGTGATATAACAGATGGTGGAAAGGTATCAAACTGGGGAAAGGAGACAAGAACAGGAATGAAAGTAGGATCAAGGCCACCAAGGTGTGAAGGAAAATGCTCGAATTGCAGGCCTTGTGTTGCTACATTAGTAGCTCCTGGTCATCAAGTCAAGAATGTTACCATTTCTGCCTCTAAAGAAGATGGCACTTATTATCTTCTTGCATGGAGATGTAAATGTGCAAATAAGCTTTTCCAACCTTGAAAACTATTCAGTCATCTGTTTATATATATATGTATTGAGGTTTTGGCTCATTCAAGTGTGTCTGGAAGTCTGGAAATAATGGCCAAATTTAATGTATATATGTAATGCTTACTTACAGTCACAGATTATAGATGTGGGGCTCTATAGAATGCAAAAGAATGTCTACCATGTATATTCCCTATTAATTAGTGTCATCATCTAAGTAAAAGAGGAACCCAGTGCAGAAAGTATTCCGTATTCATGCAGGTTCAGAAAAGAACAATAATCAAGAGATGTCATATCATCCGAGTGATAAGGGAATATTTGGCGCAGCTGAGTTGGGAAAATTGGAAATGCTAGCCTGAGGCAATCTAGGCGTCACACATGTATATCTTCGAGACAGTAGCAGAGGTACATGTAAAAGTTACTATTGTGCAAATAAAATTAGCGAAATGTCGTTTGCCTTTTTTACCTTTTAAAATAGAACTTATATTGGACAAAATAGTCTTTTAATTGTTTTTCTAAAATTTAAGACATTTAAACAAACTAATTTTTTTAATTAAATATATATCCTTATTTGAATTATGTAAGAATTCCTTATTTGAATTACATAAAATTCAAAACACGCTTTGGCTTAAATATTCTCATACTGTTATGAAATAATAAAAGAACAAGAACAATATTACAGAGAAAGAGGGAGAGAGAATGCTTGGATGATTTACAATGGGGTAAGACTCCTCTATTTATAGGGGAAAAATGACTTAGCCACAAAGTAGAACTCTCTAAAAGATAGACAGTCACTCTAAATAGAATTCTATTTATAACACTCTCCCTTGAATGTCTATTCAACGGAGAGTGTTATAAATAGAATTCTATTTATAACACTCTCCCTTGAATGTCTATTCAACAGATAATGTGCCTCGTTAAAACCTTAACTAAAATAAAACTCAATGGGAAAAAGAAAATCTAGAAAAGGAAAAAGAGTACACATTTTTAGAAATGCGCCTTTTGGTTGCCTCGTTAAAAACCTTGCAAGGAAAACCTAGTGGGACAAAACCTTGTAAGAGAAAAAGAGTGCAACGCGCATTAACTCCCCCTGATGAGAGCATCAATTCACATCCTTGAGCCTTCGCATCCCAATCTTGTGTATTAGCTTCTTGAAGGTTGATGTTGGTAGAGATTTTGTGAACAAATCAGCCATATTATCACTTGAACGAATTTGTTGCACCTTGAAATCATCATTCTTGTATATATATAATGTCTTCATATAATGTCGTGGAATAGCCTTTTCAATATTTCCTTGGAGGAAAAAATTCCCGCTATCACATTATCGTGCTTATAGTTATAGCAAGATACATATGAGCACAAATTGCACGTAGGATGTGGTACTTCAGGACCAAGAATTATATATGCTTTAAGAAATTTAAATCCTTTAGGGATTGTCATATAAGTTAATTCATATAATTCATATGAATAGACTTTAGATGCATATCAAGTTTTTATGTCATGCTAGACATAATATAGATAGAAATGCTTGCATAATCCATTGACTTTATACTTTCAAATGTTTGAACTGCAGGTCCAAAACTATATGTCTTTCATATGAAACAAATTCTATTCGAATTGTGTCTCTTTCATTTGGCCAATATTTTTGTGTCCATATTCAACGGACTTAAGATCCTCATGTATGCTTAGCGCTATGAAAGATGTCGTCGACGAACATTTTATATCGGTTGCAATTTTTTTTCCCATAAAGACATAACATAGAGATCTCTTCATTCATATTTTCAGGTACCTGAACCTCTCTTGAGATTTTATGAAGTGTTATGTCATGTGATCTTCTAGATCATTTGCCTCCTTTATTATGATCATTTTGATCATTTGCTCATATTCTTTATCAAGAAGTTTATTTGAACCGATTTGTCTACACGCTTTAAGCGTACCATAGACTTTGTCCTTCTAGGACATAATAGAAGCACTTATAATGAGAATATAGTTACTTTCTTTGGGTCAGCAAATGCGTCTGGCATGCTTTACATTGTAGATGAATTATCTTTTATGAACTTCAAGTCCATATTATCTTATTCGAGGATCTAGATGTACAAATGATAATTCTTTCCACGTAACTTTTTCTCAACTGTTTATCATGTCTCCCCCTCATGTTTGAAAAACTAACTTTCTTCCTCAATTTTGGGAACCCATCTTTGTGCATTATGGTGTTAATCAAAATATACACCACACATCAATAATAACAAGATGAAATTATTTGAGTCTTGACCCTGAACCACTTGTGAGGGGAGAATGTAATATACTTTCGTGTATAACATATATCAAATTGATATAGATAACTTCGTTCTCATAAGCAATAGGTTAGCTATTAAGTGGATGCACTCAGTTAATCATTTTTCTAAACCAATTGTGATGTAAACCAATTTTAAGATGAACTGTCTTGAATAGACAATCTGGAAATTATGCTCTAAATTAAATTATTGAGCAAGTTACCTCGCAAACACCATGTTGCGAGTTAATGATAATCGCGCATGTAACCAACTCATAGATGCATCGTATGTGGTATACATGGCAGGTTAATGGACCCATATTCACCTTTGATATTTCCAGCATTCATGGGATTCAATCCCAATTTTAGTTGGTCTATTAATTAATGAGAACAAGCAACATAAGAGAATTCATAAAGAATTTTATAGTTCTTTAATATTTACCCATGTGAATTCTCTTTCATTTTCGCACATCTTACTTAAATTGATATGGCTAAACCAATTGTGTCAACTGAATAAATTTTCAATATTGATAAAGTTCAGGTTCACACCATAACATGTGCAATTGTCAATAAACTTCACGTTTATTATAATATGGGTTTTTATATCAATAAACATCCACTTTATTGGGGTATTATTTTATTTGTGTAGTACAAACTGGAGAATAAAGCGGGTAACTTTTCACATACATATTACCCCGCTACAAATTGTAATAATAGAAAATATTAAATCTTTCCTTTATTTATAATCTCAGTATAACAAATCGCTTTCGCGAATACTTTAGAAACTAAATAAGTTTCTTTGAGACTTACTACGACACAATACCTTATTGGTAGTCAATTGTGTTTCTCCAAAATAGTATAATTGGCTCTTCTAGAGCTTTCAATTAATTTTGTACTACCACATATTCATCAACATCCATATGATGAATACCACTTCTGAAGAGAAAGTTATAAATTATGGTCATTGTCAAAACTATGT
The DNA here is from genome assembly GCA_005239495.1 of Nicotiana undulata. Classification (NCBI taxonomy): domain Eukaryota; kingdom Viridiplantae; phylum Streptophyta; class Magnoliopsida; order Solanales; family Solanaceae; genus Nicotiana; species Nicotiana undulata. The sequence continues at coordinate 3,990 of ML247333.1, read as the reverse complement.
GCAAGATCTGTTTCTTGCATTACTGTTATCCTTTAGTAATCACATTGCCAAAATATTTTGGCGTACAATAGGTACTCGACCAATGACCATTCATGCCATAATAATGACATTATTTTCTTATATTATCTCAAACCTCCTTTTAGAGGAGAGTGTGGTATATTCACTACCACTAACACGTTCATATTCTTCCAAGAATGAATATGTATTCATAAATTAGATGTTGTCACATTCTCATCATGAATGGACCATAATCATCTATATGTGCTTTACAAAATCTCATGTCAAATCGATGATAGATTATTTTGAGAATTCTTATTATTCTCATTATCACAAATATGACGATTATAATTTCGTCTATTGCCACGTCCACATCCATTGATACCTTCATGGTAATAATTTATCTTTTTCAGACTTATCACATATTGCTATCACATTCTCTTAAGGGGAATGAGAATGAAGCAAATTCAATGGGACGTGTTTCTACTTTTTTTGCCCACAATCATACATGAATTTGATCATGGCAAGGCATAGAAATTTTATCACTTTGGTGGTTATAATTTCATGCAAACTCTATAAGAGTTATAATCAAAGTTTATTGTCTTTTCTTGCATTTAAAATCAAATTATAGAATTTCAAGAATTTAAAAGAGAAAAATAAAGTAAAATACTTACCTTAAATCCAAAATTTAATCATGAAGAAAGTTCATGGAGAATTGAAAATCATCATGCTCAATCCCAAAGCTTCTACTCAATTGATTAGAGTCTCGTACTGATAACGTGTTATGAAACAATAAAAGAACAAGAACAATATTGCAGAGAAAGAGGGAGAGAGAATTCTTATTGAATTCTGGGACGATTTACAATGGGGTAAGACTCCTCTATTTATAGGGGAAAATGACTTGGCCACAAAGTAGAACTCTCTAAAAGATAGACATCCACTCTAAATAGAATTCTATTTATAAGAATAGTAGAACATTTTCACTCTTCTTCTTGAAGGAAGGCCGCTTTGATTTTAAATACGTGGACTAAAATAAATTAAAATATAAATTTACATTAAAGAATTTATTTAATAACCAATAAAAGAAAGGTAGACATTACCCTGCAATGGAAAAGAACTCATTTTACTCCATAATAGTATGAAGGTTTACATTTATTTGTTTAATATAATAATCAAGAAACGTGATTTCTTATCTATACTATATTAAAAGCACGAAGGCCATATCAAATGACATTCGCGTTTCTTATCATTCGTAAGTATGTTTTAGGTTGGATAAAACTTAATTATATATAAACATTAATAATATATATCATTTTGAAAAGAAAAAAAAAAATCTCGTTTATATCGTATAAGCATATACAAATCATATAGGAGTCTTCTTCACAATCGGTGATCTCCTACTCAAATTCTTTTTGGTTTATGAATCCGACTTTTTGTGTATTTGAAAACACTTCAATAAAAGGAGTAACAATCCCAAAGTCTTCATGAACTTTACCGTAGGTTGAAGTTACATCTGCTACTAGATTCATTCAATCTCCAGCTTTGTGTGTTTCCAGGTTTTCTTTTTAAGCCAGTGTTTTCTTTCTTTCCGTAACATCGTGTATATCGAAGAAGCAAAACAGAGTAGTTGAGTTAGCATTGATGTGTGTATAATGTTATTCACCTAAATTTTTGCAATAATATTCTGAGAGAACTAAGAACAGAGACATTGATATTTGGTACTTTTTATTTGGTTGATTCAATACAAATATTTTTGTTGTCAGCTATATAAGTTGATGTCTTCAAAAACTATAGACGATCGGGTGGTAGAATAAATTATCTATGACTGTATTTATTTGTATTGCAAATTTGTAACGACCCGCCCGTGAGATTAGCCCCGTTTCTCCTATTTCTGCTTTATCACATGTTGTATAACCTATTTATGTTGTGTTGGGTCGGTTGGTACGGGTTCGGAGTGGTCGTGATGAGAAATGAGACACTTAGTCTCTTAAATTGGCCTTAGGGTTAGAAAAGTCAACCGGGAGTTGATTATTAGGTAAACGACCTCAGAATGTGGATTTTATGGCTCGGATAGCTTCGTTAGATGATTTGGGACTTAGGAGTATGTTCGGAATGTGGTTATGATGTCCGGAGTAGAATTAGGCTCGAATTGGCGAAATTGAGCTTTTGGCGATTTCCGCTCGGTGTGGAAATTTAGCTATCGGAGTCGGAATGGAATTGTGAAAGTTGAAACAGGTTCGTAGTATTATTTTGGATGCGTGTGCAAATTTTCAGGTCATTCGGACGAGGTTTGGTTAGTTTCGGCATAGTCGATGATTTTTGGAAGTTTGAGCCTCCTTAGGCTTGAATCATGAGTTGAATTGGTGTTTCGATGTTATTTTGGGTGTTCCGAGGGTTCGACTAAGTCCGGGGGATCATTTATGACTTGTTCGTATTTTTGGTTGAGGTCCCGGGGGCCTCGAGATGAGTTTGGATGGCTATCGGGAAGTTTGGAAATGCAGCTGAAGCTGTTGGTTCTGTCATAACCGCACCTGCGGTTAGGGGATCACAGGTGCGAGACCGCAGAAGCGGAAGAAGGGTCGCAGGTGCGGAATTGGGCTAGGCTGGAGTGGACCGCAGATGCGGGAGTTTGACCGCACCTGCGAAGCCGCAGGTGCGGAAAGTTGAGCGCAGATGCGGAGGATTGGACTTTAATGAGTTTCCGCAGGTGCGCACCTGAGACCGCAGGTGCGGAGATAGGGACCGCATATGCGGTTTTCCTGGGCAGAAGGTATAAAAAGAAGCCTTCGCGAATTTTGGCTTATTTCATCAAGAGTTTCTTATGGGTTTGAGCTTGAAAGAGGGTTTTGAAGAGGGAAATCAAGGGACTTCGTGGAGGTAAGATTTTTGGACCTAAAACTCATTTCGATGGTGTTATTTGACTGATTAGGTGGAATTTATGGAAAATTAGTTACTAAATTGGGGGTTAGGGCTTGGAAACTTGAGACTTTAAATTGAGGAATTGGAGGGTCATTTGTGATTGGATTATGATATATTTCATATGAGTAGACTCGTGGAAGGATAAGGATTCTAGTTTTGTGCTTTTTACTGAATTCTGAGTCGTGGGCCCGGGGGTTAGTTTTGGCCAATTTCGGGATTTGTGCTTAATCTTGATAATTTTCGAATGGGTTTCGTCTCCCCTAGCATATATTGATGATATTGATCTGATTTTGGTTAGATTTGGAGCGATCGGAGGCCGATTCGAGGGGAAAGAGCATCGCATATTAGTATTCAGGCTGGTTTGAGGTAAGTAACAATTGTAAATCTAGACCTGAGGGTATGAAACCTCGGTATTTCGTATTGTTTTTGATAAATGAGGTGACGCACATTCTAGGTGACGAGCGTGTGGGCGTGCACCGATAGGGATTGTGACATGGTCCGTCCCATAGCGACTATTAAGACGCGTGTTTGATTTGAAATCATATGATATCCTGTATTTTAGAGATTTATACTTTATTATGGGTTGTATTCCATGTTTGGGGTCTTGTGCCGACCTGTTTAGACCCTCAAGGGTATTTTTTCACTATTCTCACACTATTTTCACACTATTTTCTGATAAAAAAATATGAACTCAGTCATGTTTTATACCTGTTGTTGTTTAATACTGTTATCACCCTGCTGTAGAATATTGAGAGATATTTTGGGCTAAGTCCCCGTGATTGTGATGAGTTGCCCAAGTGGCTTGTGAGGATGACTGAGTGAGGCCGAGAGTCGAGTTTGTGAGGATAGTTATAGATCGGGCTGCACGTCGCAACGATATATATATTGGATCGGGCTGCGCGCCGCAGCGATATAGCGCTTGGGCTGTAGGAGCCCCTTCAGGAGTCTGTACACCCCCAATGAGCGCAGTCGACTATTATTTGGATCGGGATGCACGTCGCAGCGGATATTATGTGGATCGGGCTGCGCGCCACAGCGGTTATATATATATATATATATATATATATATATATA
>ML247332.1:59418-71567 GCA_005239495.1 Nicotiana undulata | reverse complement strand
AATTTTCCCCGCCATATAAACCCCCCCCCCCCCCCCCCCCCATTTCCCCTTTTGAGAGGGTCTGGAATCGACATTTTTCTTCACTAAAATTTGGGGGTTTTGCTATCCTCTTGTTGTGTATTCTGTTTTGGCCGGCTGAAAGCCAAGGCCACTACGACCTTGTTACTTAAAATGTTCTTGGTGTGATCATTTCCTGGAATTCATCGAAGCTCTTGGGAACTTTGACGCATTGAGATTCTGGGTTTTTGTGAAAAGTTTGTTCTTTACTATTATTTATTTAACTGGTGAGTTACTGGACTTTTGCAATTTCATTCCTATGTATCTGCAATTTGCATATGTTTTCACCTCTAAAATTTGTTAGCTTAATGTGTTTTTTCGGTTGTTCTTGTGTGCAGTTCTGTCTGCTTTAATTCAATTTTAGCTCTCTTTAACCTTTAACTTCATAATGTTGATAGTTTGAAACATGACTAAACATGATTCGAGTAAATTGGATTATTTTCATGTCCATCTAGCCTATGTGTTGCAAACTACTATTGTTTGGGACCTTTGCATTAGTCAACATATCTTTGTTGTCTAATTTTGCCTAAGGCTGTCCATGTTGTTATTTGAACATTCTTTACCTGCATAATTTGTATTCTCTTTAGTTAACTAGTCAATTGTGTTCAAAACATGAATGTTTACGTCTACTATATGACACAAGTCTATTCTGAATTTCTGTGGTGGTATCCTGCCTATGTAGCATGTTTTAATCCTCTGTCAAGACTTTTTTTGTCAACCTTGACTAGTTCTCTATAAATATTCTCTTTAGCATGTTTTTGGCTCCCTTGATTCACCAGTAGTTGTAACAATCGGCTTCCATATCATGTCTAAATGTTATTTTGTTACCAGATTAATATGACTATCTTGTAACACTAGGACCTACACTTAGCATAATTTGGACATTCTCGTTTACTATGAATCTCTATATGATACTTTTTACCAATCTTGCAAACATGTTCTTCCCTTTACTCAGCTAATGTATGTCTGCTTATGCACTGAGTGTTGAACATGCTTTTTTGAATTTTTGCTAAGTTTGTTCTTAAACCTTAAGGCCTGCTCGATTGTCTGCTCTATATGCTCAATTTGACTATGTCTGTATCCCTCATTTTTTGTCTCTCAACCTTGGTTCTATCCCTCACTTGTCACATAGGCTCTCTAGAGTTCTCATTCTTAGCCAACTGAAAGCCAACGCTACCCAAGCTCTATTATTGACCTCCCTAGTGTGAGCACTGCTCGGGGTCCAATTGAGGCCCTTGTGAACTCTGACACATTAGTACTTGGGTCTTTAGTCATTCTCTGGAACTTAAACTACTCCTATTCAACCCTTTCTCTCCTATTATCTGTTGTACATCTGAGTTTGTTGATTTAAATGGTGAAATACTTGGCAATATGGTCAAATAAATCGACTTTGGGCCCCTTTATGGATTCTGGGGTCATATGTTGAATATGGATCTTTCTTAAAGGCATGGGTATGATGTGTGAGACTTACTGAAGGCCCAGACAGTGCTGGGTATTTCATTTGGGCCTGTTGCAGGCTTATTGCCATCGTTTGTATAACATTTTTTTTATCTTACTCATTATTGAGCCTGTAATAACTTTTGTATAAACGATTGGGGTATTAGTAAAAATGGAAAATGGGTAGGTTTTAATATTTGCATACAAACAAAGGGTAGATAATATGCCTATAGGACTTGGTGATTTATTTGCTATATGTGTTATTTAATCACTATGTGCACTATAGAAATCATGCCATTAAGGGAAGCGCGCGCGCACACACACACACACACACAGAGCCTGCTAGAAAACATAAATAGAAAAATATTGCAATTATGTTTACTGTTATGTGCTATTAGAAAAGATGCCTATAGGAACCAATGTCACTGCTTTTTCTTTCAATTCGCATCATTTACTAGAAATCATGCCTATAAGATTCCAATTATTCTACTTGGCAGTGTTTACCTAGAAAATATGCCTATAGGATCAAGATATGACAATAAACAGGATCCAAGTACTATGCGTTAGAGATCCTGCTTATAGGGAATAATTGCTCACCATAACTGGTTAATGCTAAACCACTCAAACATTGTTTCATGTACGCTACTGTTAGAGAGCATGAATAATTCTGGGACTTCGCCCAGCAGATCGTGTTACACACAACTGCATAGATCACCTAGGCACAATACATATAGGTTTAATAACCTAAAATTTGCAATTGCAATAACCAGCTTGTAACAACTGTATAATCCTGTCTATGAGCAATATCTTGCATCTGAAGCTACCCGTATACTTTGATTCAAAGACACCTAGAAGTCATGCCTATATGGCCTAAGGTTCTTAATTCAGAAACCTCTTACTTTTCATATTTGTTTGCGTACATCTGTTGTCTAAGTGTAGAGGTTAATGTGAGCCTCTAACTGCCTTTAAATGAAGTCTTATGTGTTTTGTGTCGCTTAGCTTTTCATTTTTGAGCAACCTAGGTAAGGTCTATAACCATCCACATAGAGGTCCAAAACCCCCTGGACCATAGGTATGGGACGGGTAGTGCACGCGTAGAGCACGACTTGGAATTGAATTAGAGTGCTTTTAGGTAAACAAATTAAATATAGTAATCGGGTAGCAGGAGATGATAGTCTGTGCCCGCTGAATAATATGAGTAACACCCTATCCCAAAGGAGTTGCGAAATATTAGTTATGTTGCACGGGGTGATCCTTTAGGCTAAAACACTTATGAACCCCCCCCCCTTTCCTTCTTTATTTCTAATAGAATTGACATAGTTGTACCTCTATATTCGCATCAAGACCTTTGTAATAAAATCCGTTGATACTTGCTTTGCTTATTTGATCATGTAGCCTAATAAAAATAATTTAAGTTCGGTCGGGACCCACAATTGTGGATCTCGAGGAGTGCCTAACACCTTCTCTTTAAGGTAACTACCCTTACCCGATATTTGGTGGCGTTGACTAGTTAAACCACAGTCATTTGCAAATAGGTGCCCTAACGCACCTTAAAAAATCATTAGGTGGCGACTCTTCTCTTTTAATACCCATTTAAAAGAGTTGTCACATGTCGAAACCCTATATCACGAGAAAAAGGGGCGCGACAGTGGTCACCAAAGAAAAGAACGAGTTGATTCCCAGAAGAACGGTGTCCGGGTGGAGAGTGTGTATGGACTATCGAAAGCTAAACAATGTCAATGGGAAAGTCCATTTTCCACTCCCCTTCCTTGACCAAATTCTTGATAGGTTGGCTGGTTGTGCGCTCTATTTATTTCTAGATGGATATTCGGGCTACAACCAAATCCTTATTGCCTCGGAAGATCAAGAGAAAACAACTTTCCCTTGTCCTTATGGCACTTTCGGTTTCTAGAGGATGCCATTTGGCTTATGCAATGCACCGACAACTTTTCAACGATGTATGCTGGTGATCTTTACGAATATAGTAGAGGACTACCTTGAAGTATTCATGGATTACTTTTCGGTAGTCGGGGATTTCTTTGATGATTGCTTGGATAATTTGGATAAAATGTCATTTCATGGTCGAGGAAGACATTGTCCTTGGCCACAAAATATAAAAGAAGGGCATTGAGGTCGACAAGGCGAAGATAGATGTGATTTCTAAACTTCCACCTCCAACATCAATGAAAGGCGTGAGAAGGTTCTTGGGTCACGCGGGGTTCTACCGGCACTTCATAAAGGATTTTTCCAAAGTGATGAACCCTGTAACGACCCGACCGGTCGTTTTGAGATCCAGCGCGTCGTTCAGTAGTTGGGAGTCATGAACAACTTCATTTCGGGTATTGTGAATTGTGGGTATTGTCAGAGTTGAAGTTCAGGGGGTTCGGGGTTAAATTGAAAGGAAAATTCTCATATCAGAAGCCTTAAGTTGAGAAAATTGAGTAAGACTGGAATTTTGAGTAAACTGTGATGACCCAAAAGGTCATCTTATGTAAATTTAATTGTGACTGTGTTCCGAGGCCCCGAACTCCTCCGTCAATCTCATCTCGATGTGCGTGCGTAGCCCGAGCGCGTAGCCGGGAAGCCTTTATGTGGAAACTTGATAAAGAGTTGAATTTATGATAGTTAGTTAAATAAAGTTGACTTTGGTCAACATTTTTGGTGAACGGATCCGGATCCATGATCCGACGGTCCGTAGAAAAATATGGGACTTAGGCGTATGCTCGGAATCAAATTCCGAGGACCCAAGTCCGAGAAATGAATTTTTAAAGGAAATTGTTTTATGAAAATATTAAAGGCTTATGAAAAATGAACCTTGATGTAAAACTTGTGCGGCCGGGCCCGTATTATGATTCCAGAGCCCAGAACAGGTTCAATATGTGTTATTTACGTTATATGTGAAATTTGGTAAGAAACAGACTTGATTTGACGTGTTTCGGATCAAAATGAGAAAATTGGAGTTAGTGAAGTTTTGAGGATTTTTAAATAATTTGAAATTTGGCTTGAAATGTGATTTTATGTTCCCGAGGTCCGAATGAAATTCCGAGATCGGGAATAGTTCCGTTATGTCGTTTATAACTTGTCTGCGAAATTTGAAGTCATTCCGAGTAGTATAGACCGGTTCGGCGCATTGAAGTGAATTCTACAATTTCTTAAGTTGATTCAATTTGTTTTTGAGATTGAATTTTGAGTAAACGACCTCGGAATAAGGATTCGAAGGTTCCAGCAGGTTCGTATGATGATTTCTGACTTCAGCATATATCCGGATCGGAATTTGGATAACCCGAGAGCGTTTCGGTGTATATTGTGGAAATCAGCATTTTTGAAAAAATTTCCTAAGTTTGGCTTGAAACGCATTTCAATGATATTGATGTCCGTTTGGGATTCCGAGTTTGGGAATAGCTCCGTATGGTAATTCTAGAGTTGGGAGCGCGATCGGAAGTGAATTCGGATGTCCGGAGGTCATTTTGAAGTCATTTGGCTAAAGATAGAAATTTGAAGGTTTTTGAGAAGTTTGACCGAGAGTTTGACTTTTTGATAACAGGGTCGGATTTCAATTCCGAAAGTTGGAGCAGGTCCGTAATGTCGAATATGACTTGTGTGAAAATTTTGGGGTCAATCGGACGTGATTTGATAGGTTTCGGCATCGGATGTAGAAGTTGAAATTTTAAAGTTCATAAAGTTTGAATTTTAGTGCCATTCGAGATTTCGGCGTTGTTTGATGTGATTTGAGGCCTCGAGCGAGTTCGTGTCATGTTTTAGGACATGTTGGTATAATTGGTTAAGGTCCCGAGGGCCTCGGGTGGATTTCGGAAGGTTAACGGAATGAATTTCGGACAAAAGAAAGAAGGAAAATTGCAGAAAATTTCTGCAGATTTTGGACAGCAATTAGTGCACGAGGAGCCTACTTTGGAAGCTTATATATCGAAATCTATAAGGAATCTGAAAATTTGCAAAACATGAAAGTTGTAGCCCTCGCAATCTAGTTTTCCGAATGTTTAACCATGCATCATTTAGACATTTGTACCGAAATAAATGATTGGTTGAAGGTGGCTGGTCGAGCAGTTTCGATAGAATTTTCAGATGCACAAGACCGACTTTAGAAGCTCCTATCTCGGAATATATAAAGAGTTATATGGTGTACAACCGAACAAATTAAAGAACTTCGAGTCTAGTTTCTAAATCCTCAAATCGTTTGTTATTTGGATATTTCTAGAAGAAGTTATGGGTGTCTTAACATAAGGTGTTCAACAAGGGAATTTTAATTGGATGTACAACCTGTGCAGCACAAGTACAAGGTACAACTCGATGAAGCAGGGGCAGATTCTTTAAACTCGAATTTGGCCCATTTTCTTCATTTCTTTCATTTGGCTTGGATGATTTTGGAGAGCATTTCAAGGGGGATTTCATCAAGCATCAAAGGTAAGTTGTTTCTACTTATTTTCAAGTTAAATACAAGATTTATTACATAGATTTGATATGAAAATTGGGGGAAAATGTGGGAATTTGCTAAGAAACCTAGAATTTGGAAAATGTGATCTTTTGCCACGATTTGAGCATGAATTTTTGAAGTAAATTGTATAATTTAATTAGTAAAGCTTCGGGTAGAGAATTTCTTCAAGAAATTTCGAGGTCCGGGCACGTGGGCCCGAGGGCATTTTGGTCATTTCATTGAGCCGGGCTGAGGAACTTTGTAATTTGAATTGGTTATGATCTATTGAGTATAATTTTATTGAATTATCGTTATTTGGATAGTTTGGGAGCGTGCGCATCCATTTTTAGTCGTCGTAGAGGCTTGGAAGTCGGTTATGAATCTTCGGAGCGAGGTGAGTCTCCTTTCTAACCTCGTAAGAGGAAAATTGTCCCTCTAAGTAACCTTGTTTTCTATGTGATCTTGTTTGGGGTCTACGTACGCACCGAGTGACGAGAGTTCGTACATAGTGGCTATTACTGCTTCGTCCGGGTAGTTAGGACACAGCATGTTCATTGTTTTTCCCTGTTATAGCATAGATATGACTTGTATACTTGTGTGATTGGTACTGTTGTCTTTGAACGTTGTGATACTTGGCTTGACTTAAGAGTGATAAGAGAATCACGGGATGGGATTGGGCCGTACGCCACGTCAGAGTGATGATTGATTATATTATGGGATCGGGTCGTACACCACGACAGAGTGATGATTGATTATATTATGGGATCGGGCGGTACGCCACGGCGGAATGATGATTGATTATATTATGGGATCGGGCCGTACGCCACGACAGAATGATGATTGATTATATTATGGGATCGGGCCGTACGCCACGACAGAATGATGATTGATTATATTATGGGATCGGGCCGTACGCCACGATAGAATGATGATTGATTATATTATGGGATCGGGCCGTACTCCACGGCGAGATTGAGACTACCAGTGTGGGATCGGGCCGTACGCCAAGGCGAGATTGAGACTACCAGGGTGGGATCGGGCCGTACGCCACGGCGAGATTGAGTACCATATGGGAGCGGGCCGTACGCCACGGCGGATACCAAACTTGTTTGATTTGAGATTGTTATTTGATGCCGGATATTGATGTACTTGATTATTTGTTTACTTGCCTACAATTTTCCTTACATCCTTCTTACTTTATTACTGTTGAACCTAGTGAGTATCGAGTCGACCTCTCGTCACTACTTCTTCGAGATTAGACGGGATACTCACTGGGTACATATATGTATATGTACTCATACTACACTTTCTGTGCATTTTGTTGCACAGGTACCTTTATAGTACAGTGATTGAGTTGGAAGACTTATACGGGCTGCATTCATCCAGAAGCGTTCCACAGCTGCCGGAGTCTCCCTTCTATGTACTTACATTTTATATCTATTTCCTTTGTCCCATTTATTTCTCGGATAAGAGTTGTATAATTGTATAAATTCTTAAAAACTGCTCATGTACTTGTGTCACCGGGTTCTGTAGATGTGTTGAGTCTTGTTTTATGGAATTAAATAGATCTTGTCGTGTTTTTACAAAAAATTATTTATTTGATTATGAAATGCAATAAAGGCAACGATTTCGAAATTGTTAAACAGGAAGGTATTTCAACTGATTAAGGGGTTGGCTTGCCTGACAGTGGTGTCCGGCGCCATCACAACCCATAGGTTTTGGGTCGTGACAACGTGGTATCAGAGCTCTAGGTTCTCGTAGGTTTCACGAGTCATGAGCAAGTCTAGTAGAGTCGTTCGGATCGGTACGGAGACGTCTGTACTTATCTTCGGGAGGCTACAGGGCTGTTAGGAGTACTTCCCTTCTTGATTCCTCATCGTGCGACTTGATACCTTTAAGGCTTATGCCTATGCTTCTGCCTACTCAATCCTACGCGTCGCGAAGCGCTTGTTATGAATGAAGGGTTGAGAAATTTTAATGATACTATGGATGTGGTGCGAGATGTTTTCCATGTGCATTTGTTTGGGGTTGTTGTTGTTGCCCTGCAGCAGAATAATATGTTATTTCAGCTCAGCAATTGTGTTTCTTAGAACTTTGAGGCTATGATCAGGTTGTTATGATGCTTACGATTGGATATCGCGCGGTGTTGATAGGATGGTAGGATGCTTGCCCATATGTAGGGGCAATGAATGCCTTGAAGGGAGGTCTTCTCAGAGCGTGGTTTCAAGATTTCAGTACTTTAGTTCCGGCGGAGGAAAGGCACTTGGACTATGAATGGTCCGGTTCGGATTGATAAAGTAGTAATCTTGGTGCTATCGAGCAAGGTGGAGTATTCACCTGTGTTGTGGTGTCGTCGTTTGATCGAATATGATATGTTAAATTCGCCGATGTTATAGCTCTTAGGTCGCATGGGGTTAGAGTGCTGTGAAGCGGTGTTGAAGAAGCTGTTGTCAGAGATTGTGGTGTGTAGTGGTTCAGAATTGAACAGTTACCTCTAATGAAGGCAGCTCGAGAAAGATGATCTCCGGAGAGTTCGGAGTTGTGGTGATCTGCTGGTNGGTGGTTCCATTTCAAAAAGGCCAGGCGTAAGGAAAGGAAGTCGGGTAGTGCTTAAAGGAATGAGGTTAACCAAAGTGGGGGAGTCCCACCACCTGCAGTTGGGTTGTGGGGTTGTGTCCACATGGAGTGGCGGATTGTCGGCATATTGGCAAGTTATTACAGCTAAGGGAAAGGAATATAGCGGTAATTGAGCATGGCATTTAATGAATATGTGCACAAGTAGGTCCTATTGGACCAGGGTTGGGCTTCGAAAGGTTCAGTATTTATGCTTAAGGCATAGGCAAGTTGTAAGGGTAGAGACTCATTCACGTGCTTCGCTGAAAGGGTGTTCATGTGCTAGGAGATCCTTGGAGTTGGTTGTAATCAGGGCCAATCAGAGTAGGTGACTCTCACTGGTGTTCCTAATGAATTCGAAAGTTAGAGAATGTGGTGTTTAAGGGTTTCAGGCAACAATATAATTAAGAATCGAGCTTTTGCAGTATAATCTCTAAGAGGAAGGAAGATGGTTGGAGTGATTTATGTTATTTCAGCACGCGGGATAGTATCGGAGGAGTGAGGGAAATAGACTCCGGGTTGTAGAAAGATTATTAGGAGGTTGTGAGACGGGTTGCGGAATTTAGGCAGCATGGTCTCGTGAATCAAGGTCACTCGGGATGAGTGAGGGTTGAGCTGCTATGAGTTGAAGGAAGTTACTATTATCTTCGAGGCAATTAAAGATGATTAAAAGAAGAAAGATTGGTTAGCCATGGTCTAAATGGCGCAAGTAAGGAAGTGATCAGTTTCTTCGGAACGGTTGAGTATGTGTACGGTGGTGCAGATGCGTGTGAGGCATGTCGGCCATCGTAATATATTTCAGTTGGAAGCATTCAGGTGCTATGGCCTGTCGGGTATAAGCGAATTTCCGGAAGGTTTATGGCGGTTCAGATTACTACTTAAGGAATTGCATGTATTGTGATTGTGAGAGCTCACTTGTGAGTTGTTATGGTTCTCATGAATTGAAGTCAGTAAAAAGGGTTCCTAGGTAATGAAGTGTTCACCCTAATAATGGTTCAGGGGTTATGATGGAATTTTGCGCCATATCATATTGGCATGTTATGTGCAAAAGGCGGTATGTAACTGGAAGTAAGAATTGAGATTGGTGTGCGGCTTTAACAAGGATGTCATGAGCTCGGAGGAACAAGGGCAAAGTATTTGAATGTTTAGAGTAAGCTGGTATTGTCTTCTGTGTCACCTGAGAATGGCGTTTGAGGAAAGAGGCTTTGTATCCTGGTTATGGGTTCTTGATTTGTCTTGCAGCATTTGTGGGATTAGGGGTAAGGATGTGCACACTTGTTTCCTTGTGTGGAAGGCCGTGAGAGCGTGACCACGGGAAGATTATGAAAGTGTGACTTGTAGTCACCTGATTGATTGAAGATTTGGACCAAGTATAAGGAGATGCAATATTGCTTAATTGAGAATATGTGCCTTAAAGGCGTTTGGTCTTGTTGGTTGTGGATTGTGGAGTATTTGTCCCTGCTATAATGATTATTCTTGTGTTTTACTTCCTGTTTCTCTGAGGAAAATTCATATTTATAGCGTGAGTCGGGTAGTCCCTTCCTGATGTCGTTTTCTTATGAGTCGTGTTCGAATTGTGTCCTATTGGCGCATTGTGGCATCGTGTGAAATTGTTGGTTATGCCTGGGGTGATTGGTTATCTGAGCAGTTCATACTGGGTAAGACGAGATTTATAAATTTGGGATAGGTGTGATAGGATTATGTGAGTATATTGCAAGGGAGTTGCCATTATTGGTTTGCAACGAGATAATGATCTAAGTTTAGAGAAAAGATTTTAACGTGTGGTTAACTCTGCAAATGGATAGGAATTTCTACACATTTCCTCCGTTGTGGTGGTATTATCGGCATTATAGCACGATGTATGTGTGTATCTTACAAGGTGCTTTAAGAGCATCAAATTCGTAGAATTCTGGCTATTAAGGTTCATGGATCGTCATTGTGGTCAAATTATGGATTATGCGGTGTATGGTGCTGATTCAGCAAGGATACACAGTTGTGTTCTGGTGCCTTGTGTGGTAGTTGATGCAGTGTTCACATATTAGAAACAGGGATGGCAAAGAATTTCAAGTGTTGGAACTGGGGTCTGAGTTTATTATATGGATAAAGGAGGACATCTTCAGATTTGATCAAGCTTATGTGCTCAATCGGGTTATGGTAGCACGGGCAGGTACACGAGGTGTTAAATAGTGATTCCAGGTAATTATGGGGCAGTTCCTGGCACGTTCAAGGACGAACGTCTGTTTAAGTGGGGGAGAATGTAACGACCCGACCGGCCGTTTTGAGATCCAGGGCGTCGTTCAGTAGTTGGGAGTCATGAACAGCTTCATTTCGGGTATTGTGAATTGTGGGTATTGTCAGAGTTGAAATTCAGGGGGTTCGGGGTTAAATTGAAAGGAAAATTCTCATATCAGAAGCCTTAAGTTGAGGAAATTGAGTAAGACTGGAATTTTGAGTAAACTGTGATGACCCAAAAGGTCATCTTATGTAAATTTAATTATGACTGTGTACCGAGGCCCCGAAATCCTCCGTCAATCTCATCTCGATGTGCGTGCGCAGCCCGGGCACGTAGCCGGGAAGCCTTTATGTGGAAACTTGATAAAGAGTTGAATTTATGATAATTAGTTGAATAAAGTTGACTTTGGTCAACATTTTTGGTGAACGGATCCGGATCCGTGATCCGACGGTCCGTAGGAAAATATGGGACTTGGGCGTATGCTCGGAGTCGAATTCCGAGGACCCAAGTCCGAGAAATGAAATTTTAAAGGAAATTGTTTCATGAAAATATTAAAGGCTTATGAAAAATGAACCTTGATGTAAAACCTGTGTGGCAGGGCCCGTATTATGATTCCGGAGCCCAGAACAGGTTCAATATGTGTTATTTAAGTTATCTGTGAAATTTTGTAATAAACAGACTTGATTTGACGAGTTTCGGATCAAAATGAGAAAATTGGAGTTACGAAGTTTTGAGGATTTTTAAAGAATTTGAAATTTGGCTTGAAATGTGATTTTATGTTCCCGAGGTCCGAATGAAATTCTGAGACCGGGAATAGTTCCGTTATGTCATTTATAACTTGTCTGCAAAATTTGAAGTCATTCCGAGTAGTATAGACCGGTTCGACGCATTGAAGTGAATTCTACAATTTCTTAAGTTCTTAAGTTGATTCAATTTGTTTTGGGATTGAATTTTGAGTAAACGGCCTCGGAATCAGGATCCGAAGGTTCCAGTAGGTTCGTATGATGATTTCGGACTTGGGCATATGTCCGGATCGGGATTTGGATAACCCGAGAGCTTTTCGGTGTATATTGTGGAAGTCAGCATTTTTGAAGAAATTTCCTAAGTTTGGCTTGAAGCGCATTTCAATGATATTGATGTCCTTTTGGGATTTCGAGTTTGGAAATATCTCTGTATGGTAATTCTGGAGTTGGGAGCGCCATCGGAAGTGAATTCGGATGTCCGGAGGTTATTTTGAAGTCATTTGGCTAAAGATAGAAATTTGAAGGTTTTTGAGAAGTTTGACCGAGAGTTTGACTTTTTGATATCGAGGTCGGATTCCAATTCCGAAAGTTGGAGCATATCCGTAATGTCGAATATGACTTGTGTGCAAAATTT
>ML247332.1:13390-50646 GCA_005239495.1 Nicotiana undulata | reverse complement strand
TTTTTTGGGGGGGGGGGGGGGGGGGGGGGGTGGAGTTTCTCTGACATTTTGATGATTCTGATTCTGTATTTTGATAACTATGACACATTTGGCCTGTAATTAACTTATTACTATTTTCTTTTTCTTTATCATTTTTTATATATTCTCTCTTATCCATCATTAGGTATATTCGTTTAGCTTTTTGCTTTATTAGCTTCTTATCTTTATGTTTGTCTTCATTTTGAATTAGTAGCTTCTTTTTGCTTTAATAGCTTCTTTTTATGTTTTAGTGGATAATAAGCCTTTAGTTTTCTTAATGCCACAGTTGTTTCCAAAGGTTGTTTTTTGTGTGATACGGGTGACTCTTCCCAACGATGGATGGCGTGACAACCTTCTTATGGGATTGAGTCCGTTTTTGGTAGTTAGGTAATAATAGTAGTAATAACTAATAAAAAGACATAATTGAGTCATGCTCGAAGAGTCAAACATGCTTCACTTGGTACCAACACTAACTACGTGCTTATGGTTAAAAACAAGGTTTTTGGAAGAAATAGCTCTAGTTAGTGACCTTTTGACTCTTGTGTTGATTTAGGCAATCATCAAGTGGTTTAGTCGAATAACAAAAACTGTCAATCTTGGATATGGTCGTTGTGGGCCCTCGACTCCATCCTCTTTAACAATCCAGTTGCATGAGAGGTGATATGTTGTTTTTGCAAGTCCATGTACCCGTGCGAATAGTGTAGAACTTGCCCCGAATGTGTTTCTAGGCGAAATGTTAAGTTTTGCTAGGCTTGAGAAGTGATTGTAGGCTCTCCTTGACCCGTTTGAAAATTTTTATTGCCCACCCATGTTGTTATCCCTCGTCAACCCATTTGAGCCTATAACCTTTGGTATTTGATAACCATATTACAAGCTTTTACCCATTTTATCGTGGCCCTTTCTTGGCATCCTAGCTTTCCTTAACTCTCTTGTGAAATAATTGGCTAAAAATGTAAGTTTGGGGGAGAGACGAGGATTTTGAAAAAGCTATCAAGGCACAAAAGAGAAAACAAATGAAAAGAAGGAAAGTCAAGAAAAACAAAGAACAAAAAGAGAAATGCAAAAAGAAAGTGAATAAGTTGAAGAGTTGAAGGGATTCAAAGAAAAGTAATGATGCAAATCATGGAGAAATCAAAGAAGGAGAAAATGAATATCATGATCAAGAAAGAGTGATGTTAAGTCTCTATAGTTCCCCTAAGGAAAAGAAAATGCCTCAAAGAGTTGACAAAGCATGAGCCGATAAATGAAAATGGAGTGCTTCAGGAAAGATGAACCCTTTCTATCATAGAATATCCAACCCTAGTCCAAAAGCCTTCATTGCATTCTAAAAAATCCCTACGTGATTTCAAGCCGAGTGAGCTTACATTAGTGGTAATTTACATGAGGGGCAAGCCTATTCTACTTAAGCCATACTTGCGACATTCTTTTGAGAGAGATGAATGAACCTTTCACAAATGTTTGGATTGAGTGCTAAATTCTTAAGTGAGATGGGAAAACGAAGAGTAGAGGAGGAGGAGATTGATATCCACAATGGCCTACATGAAAGAGCTCATTTACTTGATGAATAAAGTCAACTCTTGATGCTCAAGTGTCACATTAGAACTATTTGTGCTTAAAAGTTTAACATGTTGCCTTGTTGATAATTCATAAGTGGTATGGGTAATTGTTAGTCCCAATTGATGTGTGATTGATTAACCTTTGATTAGATGGAATATATCTTAACCTGTGGAAGAGAGAATTACTTTATTTGATTGAGGACAAAAAAAAGCTTATGTTTGGGGGAGTTGATAAGTGGGGATTTTGACTATTTATTAGCGTATTTTAGCTTTCATTTTAGTCCAATAGCGTTTAATTGTGTTCCCGAAAACTGATAAAATGTGCTTAAGTGCAGGAATATTAGGAGTGAGCCCCCGAAATGAAATCCAACTCAAGAAGGAGTAATCTGAACTCAAGGACAAAAAAGGCCCAAAAGCTCAGAAGTGCGGACCACAGAATACCATTTGTGGCCGCAGGTGATGAAGGAATCTCCATCAGAGAATGGTGCAAAGTACGGTCCGTACATGAATTGTGCGGCTGTAGAAGCTAGGTGAGAAGCAAATTCAGAGAACTTGCATCTCAAGTCCACCAAAAGTGCGGACCGCACAATTATTGTGTGGTCGTAGAAGAAGAGCTACGCGGCCGCAGTCATATTTGTGCGGACCGCAGAAGAGCAAGGTGCGGTCGCGGTCACTATTGTGTAGACTGCAAAAAGAGTGCAGTGCGGCCGTAGTTCAGAATTATGCGAACGCAGATTTACAATCCTGTCAAGCTGAAGAAAAGTGCGGACCGCACATGGAATTGTGCGGCCGCAGAACCTCCGAAAGGGCATTTTTGTCCAAAAATTCCAACCTTGTGTAAATAGAAGAGTTTAACTTTTTTAGGTCAACTTTTGACATCAGCTGCTACAGTAAACGGTTTTTTTTTACTCTTTTTAGTAGTTTATGCTATTTTGAACTATTTAAACATAGATTTTGTCATTTTAATTATCAATATGGGTTTAATTATCATTTCTTCTCCTATTTCTTCCATTTTAAGCATGAGTAGCTAGATTTTCACTAGGGTCGTGACCCGACCCTAGTGTGTAACTTAATGGGTATTCAATTTATTGCTTGTTTATGATTGGGTGGTTATTATTTAGCCTGGTTCTTGATTTTATTTGAAGAATTAATGGTTGAAACATTAGTTCATGCCTATTTGACTTGGTCTCTACTTGAGAAAGAGGGACTTAATCTAGAAAAACTTAGCTAACAAGAAATTGGGTTAATCCAGAGATTGATAAGCCCAATTAAAGGGTTGAACTTACAGATAGTAAAACCCGACTTGAGCCTTTTATCAACCATTTTTTTCAATACCCTTTTGGACTTGAGAAAGCCAAATTAGGCAAAATCACTCTACTTATTCAGAGGTATTGAGTGGGTACTTGAGTGTTGATAGATATAATACAACCCGACCAATAAAACAATTGTTAAAGTATACAACCCATTAAGCAAACACCTAGGTGAAGGTCATAGCCCTAGGCCTTTTATATCATTTGAAAAACAACAAAAAAAAATCTAGTTTCGTTCTTTAAATTGCAATCGTAGTTAATTTAGATTTCTAAACAAACCAAATATTGTTGAAGTGCAAATTTAGATATACAAACTCACGCGCTAAGATATATACTTCTAACTGCAATACATATAGCTCCCTATAGAATTTGACCCCAACTCTTGTTTGGTATTACTATTGCATCGATCGTTTTCATAACCTCAAATAGTGGAGTGAAATTGGACGAGATCAAACGCAATAGCAAAAAACATTTTTCTCTGTTAAAATTTTACCACTCAATTTTCTTACCACACTGTCTTTTGCTACCGTTGTTCCCGATTCTGGTTTTCTCATCGGTAGTGACCCTAAAAAGAACAAAATGAAAGAAGTCGATGCTGAATCCGAGCCTCCTATCATTAGCACCATCATACCGCTTCAACTTAATATCCATTTAGACCTTCAAATCCAAAAAGAACCTATTAATTTCAAAATCGATAGAAACTAGCTTGTTCACAGGTATCCCTCTTCCATCCTCCTTGCTAACATTCCCATCGTAAAGAAAGATTGCAATTTGAATAACATCGAAATCTTCGCCCCAATGAGATGGAAAGGATCACCTTGAGTAAACCAGGGTTCATGTATGTTTGTATATACCTTTTTACTTTGGAGTTGGATAAAAAAATCGACCGCATAATTTTAAATTTTTCCACTGTTACCAACTTTCCTTGGCCAAAGTGAGTCCATCAACATGGGGTACAGTGGTCTGTCTTTGATCGTTATGCTCTGAGGCCGAAGAAACTATCACTCTCACACACTTGATCAATCTCTACTCCCCGAAGATTTTTCATGAGGGTGTGCTTAAATTCAGCAAACGCGACCATCATGTTTTCTTACTTGCGTTGATGATGATAACGACCATGACTGGATTGAATGGTTCATTGTTCTTGCCACCGGTTACATCTTACCGGCAACAACCCCTCTAATTCTTGAATCTTACAACCTTATTCGTAAGTCTTCGGATATTTCTTTTCTTATCGCATTTAAAAAGAATTTCCTACTATGTTAATCTTTTATTTATCTCATTCTAGCTACTCATTAAGAACCACCATCAGTTAAAACCTAGCCTAATGGGTTCAGCAAAATCTTAGACATTTCCACATTGGACTCTCGAAAGTGAAAAGAAATGGCCCCCATATTGGGGTGGAAAGGCAAAAACCACAGTAAAAGCTTCACTTTTTCCCTTTCAACTTTCAACGTAACTTAGAATCAAGGCACTGACTCCTTTTCATAATACATAGATCTGCCTGCCGAAGGGGTCTATTGTTTAACCGGATGAGAGATCGTGAAGCCTATATCATTTCCAGTGAAGGCTCATCCTCCCGGACTCCTCATCCCAAAGACAAGAAAGCAAAGAAAAAAGGTATCTCTACAGTTGGGACACGGGAGAAGGGTTCAACAAAGGATGCTCCAACTAAATCAGTCAGAGTTGTCCTTGATGAATAAGGAACCAATGATGAAGCGGTTCCTCTTTGAAGAAGAAGAAGATCTTCATCATCTCAATCGGATGCTCATCCAAGAGAACTCTAAACACCATAACCGGGAGAAGTTCAAGGACTCTTCACCAAAATGGAAATCATTGAAAATGTTGAGTCTCGTTTTCGGGCTCATGTTGACATTTTCGTTCAGAGGAGTTTTAACCTTGAGATACCTCCGCCATCAACTTCTTCTCCGGCTGCTAACACAAAAAATTATACCCCAATTACTACCTCTTTATCATCCCCAACCGAATAGACAAAAGACGTTCCTTACCCACGATCATCCGATCATGGGAATTTAGGGAACGACACCCACTCAAAACCTTAATGGTAAATTGAGTGTTATTCTTATGGTTTCAAATGAGTGCCACTTACTATCCAAGCCGGTGGAAGTCTCAAATTACCTGAAACCTTTGGCCACAGACAAAGATTGGAGAAAAATGGATACTCTCTTTGAGTATTTGATTAACAACAACATGCAATGTTCTAACTCATGTACCAATTTAGTCTTCTTGTTCTCCCTTCATTCTTTTTAGACTTTATCTCCATGACCTTAGTTTCCACATTTTACAGGTAACCTCTTTGTCTCTGAGGATCTACAAAAGATGATCCTGGACAAAGAAGAACTCATTACTGAATGCAATCACCATGCTACTAAATAGAAATAGCTTGCCGAGTGTCTCCTGATTTCGGTAGAAAACATTTCTCACATCGGCAAGCTTGAGGCTCGATTACATCAAATCAAGCAAATATAAAATGGTCCACAACCAAGAAGCTTCTCAATTGCACGAAGATCTTAAAGGAGCGAATGCCAAATGGGTTCAATTGCATGATGCCGTAACTACGACAGTCGAGCGTGAGGCTTATTTTGAGCAAATCAATAATTTAGAACCAGGCTTACGTTTGAAAACCTAATAGGATTTTGTCGCCGAGGATAAGAGAGCTAAATGCATGAATGTCTCAGAAGGATTATAGAGCATAACCAGCTTCATGCGAAAACCAATACTGGTGTGGATTCCAGAATCAGCATTGTGCGGGTTGAAAATGATAAACTTTTTCCAAAATCGAGAAGCTTAGAGCCAAACTCCAAGATCAAGAAGATCCTTTTTTCCTTGAGAAAACTCATGCAATTTACCACACGAGGAGGAAAACTTTGGAGGAGGCCATAGAAGGCATTGCAAACATAGATGATTGCATTGCCAATGCTCGTGGATTGGAAACAACTGCTCTCGAGAACATTCCTCCTCGGACCATTGCTTTAAGATTTTTGAACACTAGATTCGAGTACTCTAAAACTGAGGAGGAATCTGAATAAGAAGAAAATAAGAATGTAGGCCTTGAACCATATGAAAAACAACATTCTCTTGCAAATAACTTTGAAGACAATTCTCTTACTTCGGGCTCCTCAGGCAATAATGATTGATGTATAAATTTTGCTTTTCCTTTGTAACTATGCCAAAACTTCTTTATTGAGTTTGGCATTTCACGTAATGAAAAAAATCTTTTGCTTAAATCTTGTGCAAAAAATATATTTTTTATTTAACTTAAAAAGCTAGGGAATTTTTTTTACATCCGATAACTTTGATTCCGGGCATTCATGCTTTCCGAAATCTACCCTTTGAATATGAGGGTTTCATAAGAGAGGTACCTTATGTTTACGACGCTTTTGAAGAGGACGTCTCCTGATCATTCTGGCACAAGCATTTGAAGTTTAATTAACTTAAAGATGAAAATAAATTAACTTTTCAAGAAATAAGATGAAAACAAAATGAACTTTGATTTATTCCTTCCGTTCTCAATAGTACATTTACATAAACATTTATTTTCTTAAGTAAATAAAGTTGCAAATACATGTGTCTAACTTTGTATAACTTATTTCTACCGGGTTGATCATGCAGTCCATGGTCCTAATAAAACTTTGCCTCTGGTTCTAACAGTCCCCGTTCTTCATGACATTTTTAGTGCTCTAATACGAAATAGTTCCCCCTAATGTTCGTATGCTAAGTATAAGGATTCGGAGACTAGAGATCTCTCTATCACCGACGATCATTTCTTCGTAGTATGCTTTACATTGATGCCTCTTTGAACACCTCATCAGAAAAACTCAATTGGGACAAAGACTAGTCGTTGAGAAAAAAAGTGCACCACATACTTTCAGAATTAACAAGAATATTCAGCAGTAATATCTTTTGAGGTGAGTTACGTTCCAATTGCATGGCAATTTAACTCCGTCTTGATTTTCCAATTGATATGAACCTTTTCTGGTTATAGTTAAAACTCGCTAAGGTCCTTCCCATGTTGGACCTAGCTTTTCAGCATTAACTTTGCGAGTATTTTGAGTTACTTTTCTCAAAACCAATTCTCCGGCTTTGAAATATCAAAGATTTGCTCTACGACTGTAAAACATTTCCAATTCTTTGCTTTTGGTCCACCGTTCTCATATACGCCATATTTCGGTGTTTTTTGAGCAGATCCAACTTAACCAGCATTGCTTCATTATTCGCCTCCTCATTTGCCCAAGAATATCTTATAGTCGGTTCTCTAATCTCCACCGGGATCAAATCTTTCGCACTATGCACAACTGAAAATGGAGTTTCATTAGTGCTCTATATCGTCGTTGTTCGATATGTTATAACACACCCGGTATCTCATCTCACCAATTAACCTTAGCATCTTATAACTTCATTTTTAGATTTTGAATTATTACATTGTTGGTTGACTCCTCTTGTCTGTTGGCACTTGGATGGTATGAAGAAGATGTAATTCATTTGATCTTCAATCCTTCCAAACTTTGTAACTTTGGATCCTATAAATTGTGGCCCATTGTCACAAGCAATTTCTTTTGGTACCCCAAACTGACAGATGATGTGATCTCCTCTCGCTGTCCGATCTTTTTGTAAGCACCTGCTTCAACCTATTTAGTAAAATAGCCAGTCAAAACCAAAAAGAAATTTTACCTGCCTAGGACCTTGAGGTAAGGGGCCAACTATGTCCATTCCCCATTTCATGAAGGACCATGGAGACACCACCAATGGCAAAAGTTCTGCTGGTTGATGCACTAACTGTACATAACGCTGATACTTATTTGTACAAATGCCTTCGCGTCTTGTTCCGTTAGTGGCCATTAATAGCCAACCCTTATTAATTTAAGAACCATGAATATATACCAGAATAATTTCCGCATACTCCTTCATGAACTTCTCTCATCACATAATCTGCCTCTAATGTCCCTAAAAACTATACAAATTGTCCTTGAAAAGACATCTTATATAATTGACTGTCAACAAGGCAATATCGAGAAACTTTCATCCGAAGCGCTCAGGATGATTTTGTATCTTCAGGCAATTCGTCGTGCCTTAAAAATTTTATAAACTCATTTCTCTAATCCCAAATTAGGCTGGTTGAGTAAACTTCACAATATCCGTCAACGTCCAACACCAAATGTAAAACTTGAACTACCACGATGAAATAAAAAACCTTCAACATCGTGGACGACCCTAAATTGGCTAATGTGTCAGTCTCCACGGTTTCTTCTCTTAGAATGTGGATTATAGACCATTCCCTGAACCAGGAAAGTAACACTTGAACCTTGTTCAAGTGTTGTTGCATGCGCTCCTCCTTGGTGTCGAAGATTCCATATACGTGGTTCTCTACCAGCTTGGACTCGCACTTAATTTCATTTACCTCGGAGCGTAGTCCCTGATCAAACTCAAGACCTGCAACCAAATCCTCGTACTAGACTTTAAAGATTAGTTAATGGTATAGTTCTAATGACTTTTCTCAGGGTTTCTCCCGAAGGAGTGATTAATACTATCCCAAGACCGGACCCTTTTACATTTGAGGCCCCATCTATAAGCCAGATCCTAACACTGAAGACAGTCCCCGGCAGCAGAACTACTTTTTTAGCAGCTAGAGGCATTATCCCCGGTCCACAAAATCGGCCAAACCTTGTGACTTGATCGTATTCCTTAGTTTATATTCAATGTCGAATTCATTAACTTCAACTACCCATTTAGCCAATTGATCAGATAATTCAGGCTTATGAAGGGCATTCCTCAAGAGAAAGGTTGTCACAACAACTATCGGGTGACATTGAAAATAAGGCATAGGCTTTCAAATGCGACTACGAGAGCTAGGACAAAAAATTTGAGGTGCGGATAACGTGTCTCTGTTCCCCATAAAATATTACTAACATAGTAAACAGAAAATTGTGTACCTTCCTCCTCTCGAATTAGAACATCGAGTACCGCTAATTCTGAAATCAATAAAAAGTTTGACAATTGCTCACCTTTCTTTGGTTTTGACAACAACGGATGGCATTTCTCCAAAGATCTTGATATAAAACTGCTTAAATATGCTAACCTACCGGTCAACCTCTGCACTTCCTTCACACTTTTCAAGTGGTCCAGGATATCCTCAATGGATTTTATCTTATTGGGGTATACCTCAATTCCTCTTTGAGAGACCAAAAACCCCAAAAATATTTCGGAACCAACTTCAAAAACGTATTTTTCAGGTTGAGCTTCATGTTGTACTTTCTCAGGATATCAAATGTCTTTTCTAAATGGGTCAATCATTTGATAAATATTTGGTAATAATCTACACACATTCTAAATTTGTTGTTCTTCTTTGGTACTACCACTATGTTAGCTAACAAATCGGGTAATTTACCTCTCAAATTGAACTTTAGTAATCGGGTTACCCCTTCTTTGACAAACCAATTTCTCACCTCTGTTATTGGTTGTTTTTCTACCTTATCGGAGGAAAGTTAGGGCCCAAACTTAACATGTGGACAACCACCTCCAACGTGATAACTATCATATCTGAATGTGACCGTACAAAATAATCAACGTTAGCTTTAAGAAAGTCAATAATTTTTAATCTGAGTTCGGGACTCAACCCCGTTCCTAAGTGGAATTTTCTTTCTAAGAACTCAGTGAACAATGTCACTTGTTCAAGGTCTTCTGCGGTTGATTTGGTTGCATCTGTTTATTTCGGTACTTGAAAAGACCCCGGTACCTGATAAAAACCCGATGACTCCTCTTCTCTATTATCTTCAATCGGTATGGAAGAGGGCACCCGATCCTGTAGTTGTTATTTTCTTGTTTCCTTCCCCTTTCTACTAGACAAGGTAACTACATTCATTTCTCTTAAAAATTGATGATCTCTTTAATCTGCTTGACCCCTTCCGGGGTGGGGAACTTTAGTAACTGATGATAAGTTGACGACACAACTTTCATTTCATATCTCTACGGTCATCCAAGGATCACGTTGTACCTTATATCGCCATCTACCACTTAGAAGAAAGTGGTCTTCGTTACGCCTTCGGCATGTATGGCCAGTAAAATCTCTCCTCGGGTCATTACACTTGTTAAATTGAATCCGCCAGAAGCTTTGCTGCCGGAACATTAGCTTTGCTTGCTCTATAATACTCCATTATATGATATTGGTTGAACTACCTGGATCAACCAACACACATTTAGTTATAAAATCTAATACATTAAGAGATATTACTAGAGCATCGTTAAGAGGTAGATCAACATCCTCTTCTGTAAAGATGAGGTCATCTTCTGAAGCTTCCCGATTCCTCTTGCCATGAGTTACTAGTATCTTCTTCTTCTTTGCTGCTGAAAAAGTTACCTTATTTACCTTGTCACCACCAAAATTCATATTTATCGTCATACGAGATGACCCTGCAGCCAGTTTGGTTGGCTCCCCAGCGTCTAGATTTTCCCCATAATAATTTTGGCCCGATCACTTAGAAATTTTCTATGATGACCATTCTTCAGTAAGGCTGCAACCTCTTCACATAGGTGTTGACAGTCTCCAGTCCTGTGACCATGTGTTACATGGAATTCACACCATAAATTAGGATCTCTTTGACTAGGATCCGATCGAATTAGTTTCAGAAACCTAGACTCCTTAATGTTTCTCATAGCCGACACCAACTCTACTAGACTGATGTTAAAATTATAGTCGAATAATCGGGGGTACGCTGAATCTCAGGACCCCGATGTTTCTTTCTCCTGTAAATCTATGCTACTCCGACCACAATCCACCCTTCTATTGGAAGTAAACTTGTTCGATGACTGAAAACCTTTATTCTTTCCCCATCGACCCTTTCATATGGATGAAAGCGATCCCTCGAAAATCTCTGATCTGCATCAAAATCAAGTTTAAACTTTTCCTGATTTTGATGACGATTACATCCTTTATAAGACACCGAGGAACTCAGTTGATTACCTTCTATTTTAATCTTCGATTCATAGTGATTGTGGACATCTGTCCATATAGTTGCCTAAAATTCTATCAAGCTTTCCATCAACTTCCTAGATGCATCGGAACTCAATGGATTGGGACCCTTTATAAACGCTTCAGCTGCCAACTTCTCTAGTACTGTCGACAACAATATCGTGATGTTACACCCCATGTATTCGTACATGAAAGTATGCCATAAATAAATTGATGAAAGTTCGGAAATGAGATGTTACATACCAAATTTTTGTATGTTAAAGTTGCGTCATAAGTTATTCGACGTAAGTTCGGGAATGAGATTATTTGAGATTATAAGCATTCTACTATTTCAAACAAGTGATGAGTAAATTCGTGAAGGAGAGAGGGTAAGCAAATCAAAGAAAATGAGTTTCGTCGAAGTTTGACAATTTGGGATACAATACGGTCCAGGCTATAATACCCCGTATTTATGGACTAGAGTCATACAAGGTACCACATGACCATGATAGTAAAGGTGTATAAAGTGTGTTAAAAGTGAGTAGTATTTTAAGTAATTTGAGTTCATTCTTAATTATGTGAATAATTCATTAATTATTAGTTAGTGGGAGATAAATAAGTTCACAATTAATTAGAATTGTGGATAAGCTTAATGGATCTTATCCTCAACGTGGAAGCAAGATTAGCCTAATTAAGTGACTCTTTACTTAATAAATAAGGTGTCACATTTAGAGCAATTCTTGGCTAAGTCATCACCTAAGTGGGGCCCACACCCACTAAGGTAAACGACTTTCCAAAATAACAAAAAGTGATGCTTATATATAGTCTTCATTGCAACATATTTTGTTTGATAGATGCTTACATCTAATCTACATGACAACGTGAGTCACTCTAATATGCATCTGCATATATCACATAAGCAACGAAGATATTCAACAATTCAAAGCAACGTGAGATTTTGCAGTTATAAGGGATTACGGTGCAATCTTTCTCAAGAATATCATACAGAGTTTTCCCTACTCTGATCTTTCCGTCACGTGTTTTGTTGCAATTAACGTGTGTTAGAGGGGTTTTCAAGAGAATCAACTCATGTATGTTAAGGCTAAGTCCTTTCATTTTGGCATATCTCGTAACTACATGAGTTTGAATACGAGGCATAAAGAGAAATTCATATTCCTGAATTTTTGTACATTTTCCTAGTCTCATAAGTTACAATATTCTCCCGTATCGGGACCTTATATTCCATTGAGTATTGTCTTCTTTCAGTCAAGAGAGCAGATGGTCAATATATATACAATATTACAGTATTTTCACTACCATCGACCTATAATCGGTGGGCAGGCCCCTATTGGCAAACTTCAGATCAGATGGTAAGTTAAATACAAATACTCTTGTGGGTGAGCGCCTATGAGAGAGCCCAGAATGGCCGAGATACATAGCCTAGTATGGCCGAGCACCTATGAGCGAGCCTACTACGATAGAGCAATTATATATATCGAGCCCTATAAAGTCGTACATTTATTTTACTTATTATACTGAGAGAGTTGAGCCAGTATCATCAGGTAAGCATATCTTCATATTATCTTTGACTCCCACTTTGTAACGACCCGGCTGGTCGTTCCATAGAATCTACATTATTATTACTGTTTTGCCTTGTCATAGGTTGGTTATACTGTTTATGATGTGTTAGAGTCGGTTGGCTCGGGTTCGGAATGTTTGTAGTGAGAATTGAGACACTTAGTCTCTAAAAATAGCTTTATAGTTGAAAAAGTCAACTAAGAGTTGACTTATTGGTAAACAATCTCGGAATACAGATTTTATGGCTCGGATAGCTTCGTTAGGTGATTAGGGACTTAGGAAGGTGTTCGGAATGTTTATGTGATGTCCGATGTAGAATTAGGCTTGAATTGGCGAAAGTTAGTTTTTGGTGATTTATGGTCGGCAGTGGAAAATAGGCTATCGGGGTCGGAATAGAATTCCAGAAGTTAGAACAGGTTCGTAATGTCATTTTTGATATGTGTGCAAATTGTCAGGTCAATCGGAGGTGTTTTGGATGATGTCGACATCGTTGGTGGAATTTAGAAATTTCAAAGTTCATAGGCTTGAATTTGATGCGGCTTTGGTGTTTTTGCGTTTTTTATGGTGTTTCGAAGGCTCGGCTAAGTTTGAAGGATGTTATGAGATATGTTGGTAGGTTTTGTTGAGGTCTCGAGGGCCTCGGGTGCATTTTGGATGCTCAAACGGGCATTTTTGGCCTTAGGGAGTCTGCTGTTTTTCTGGTGTTTTGACAACTGAAATTCCTTCATTGCGATCACGTAGATGTATATCTGTCACGCCCCAAACCGAGGGACAAGACCGGTGCTCGACCGGGTACCCCCAGTCAAGCGAACCTGGATTTCTTTTTCCATCCCACGTATTACCCCGAGATTCCAATGTACATTATTCAATTATAAATAAAACACATTCTTACAATCTGAAATTAAATCATAGATTTCTGTCATTACCCACATGTGGTACAATACTTACAAAATATACATAACACACAATTTTACTTTACGTGGTCTACAAGTTATACTGCCCAAAATATATATGTACATAACCCACATTTTCTGTCTACGGAGCCTCTAAGAGTACGAAGGAGTTATATAATACTTGCCGGTAGCAAGGCTCCGACTATACCTTACACAAATACCAAAATACAAATCCAGAAAAAGAGGTGGCATGAACCACACAGGCTCGGAGAGGAGAGGGGCTCACCAAAACAGCTGATAGGATGTAGAGGAGGCACTACTGTCGGTGGGCTGGAGTACCTGCTATAGAACCGCCTAAAATCATCACAAGAATGTAGCGCCCCCCGGCAAAAGGGACGTCAGTACATTTGAATTGTACTGGTATGTATGAACAAACGTTACTCTAAGTAAACTCAACACTGCACAGGCAAGAGACAGACAGACAGTCATACAATAACTGCACAAGATATAGAAAGAAACACAATGGAAGTTCCACAATTTTCATTTCATCACAATCACAATCACAATTTCCACCCTTGTCCCTTCTCAACATTTCACCCTTATCCCTTCTGTTGCGGCGCGCAACCCGATCCCACCTGTAAATCACAATCATTTATTATGTTTCTGGTGCGGCGTGCAACCCGATCTCACCGGACAATCACAATCATTTGTTGTGTTTCTGTTGCGGCGTGCAACAGATCCCACCGGACAATCACAATCATTTGTTTTTTTTCTGTTGCGGCGTGCAACCCGAACCCACCGAACAATCACAATCATTTCCTTATCACTTCTCACATATCACCCTTATCCCTCCTGTTGCGGCGCGCAACCCGATCCCACCTGTAAATCACAATCATTTATTATGTTTCTGGTGCGGCGTGCAACCCGAACCCACCGAACAATCACAATCATTTCCTTATCACTTCTCACATATCACCCTTATCCCTCCTGTTGCGGCGCGCAACCCGATCCCACCACACAATCATACCTCATATCAACAATGACAATTCACAATTCAATCACAGAAAATTTCAGCAATAGGAACACAGCTTCTTTACAATCCACAATACGTATAAACAGAAAATCGTGCCACAACAAACCTTACCAAACAGTGAATCATATACGATATTGCCACAGCCTTTTTATTCAATTACATCACACCACAATTCCTTTTCATTACTTGTTACACAGCCTTTAGCATATACATTCATACTCTTGGATTCATTATCCTACTAGCATCATTTCACATAGCATAGTAGTGTGGTGATCAACTAAAGACAGACAAGGAATACACTTCACGCTTCAACACAATTCGAACAACCAGTTGCACAAATTCACACCAATACACGTACCGTATGCTCGGACACCACAAAGCGATTTTACAAAGATTAAAGTTATCCATACATACCTGGAGTCGAGTTTCCCTTTTTAATTTCTATCGCAATTTACCGAGCCATCTAGCACCGTCAATCTAGTTCACAATGCGACACAGTTACCTTAGAATTAGGAGTCTAGAATTTATTTAAGCATTTTATCAAACACTATGTGATCCCTTAGATTAACTAAACCCTTTTTAGTGAAAGATTACTCTACTTGCTTCCCTTTACTAGGTTATGGAAGATTATTCACATGCATGCAAGGTCTCAACTATTCATCCTCAAGAACAAACCTACGTGTGTTTTATTCTTAGCTAAATTCTGAGAATTTGGGGAAATAGGGTGAATACTTACCTCTTATGATGAAGAAGATGATGACTACTCGATAAACTTCCAGGCCTGAGTAGAGATGGAGGACCAAATTGGGGAAGATGAGGACTTCTCTCTCTAGAACCCACTCTCACTTCTCTCTATTTTGATTAGAAACAAGTTAAAATGAAAGGGGGTAGGGGTTAAATGAAGCTGGGGTCGGGTATAAAACTTTAGAAAATTAAAATCCCGTGTCAAATATGCGGTCAGGAATGCGATCACATTCCTGACATGCGGTCTGCAGAGTTGACCGCAGAATGGCCCCCAGGTGGGCCAAAATTTAACCCTTTTTAGTGAAAGATTGCGACCACAATGCGGTCCACATACTCGTTATGCGATCTCTTAGTGCGTCGCATAACACCCCTCCCCAAAACTCAAAGGCAAATAATGCGACAGCTATGCGGTCCGCAGAACCGAAATGCGATCGCAGATTGGACCGCATAGTTGTCCTTCAGTTGGGCAGTGATCTGCCCGTGTATGCAACCACTATGCGGTCAGCATACACTTTATGTGATCGCATAGTGCGTCGCATAACACCCAATTTCTAGAAAATTTAATTCTTTAACTCCCGGGGTACTTTTTGTTCAAATTAGGTCCGTTTTAGGAATTTCCACAGTAAAATCAACTCGGGGACTCGTTCGGGCATTATTTTAAGCAAGAAATTTTTACAGGTCTTTACAATATGCGATCGTGTAGAGTTACATTTGAGGCAGGGAAAATTGTGTTATGCGATTGCCAGCACTGGTCCGCGATCGCGAAGTGTGTATGAAGTCAAAGCAGTGCGATCGCGTGAAGGCTGGTGCGATTGCACAGTGTTGAGGCGTGTGGACTGGCTAGGAGGGATAAGATAGTGCGAACACAAGGTGTTGATTGAGATCAAGTGGGGGAGCGTGTTCAGTGCTATGAGATCGTGTTGGCCCTCACGCGAACACACTATTTATTGGTAAAAAGCTGGGCAGTGTTTTAAAAAGCCCATCCGCAACCTTTGCCTATTTTTCCATCATTTTTAAACGGGATTAGAGCGTTTTTTTGAGGGTTTTTGAAGAGGGAAACGTTTGTTCTTCATTGAGGTAATATTTTTGGACTCATTAATTCGATTATACGTGATTAAGGACCAAATAACAGTGTTTAATTGGGAAAATCATTGGAAAAGGGGGAAACTAGGGCTTGAGTTTAAGAGACCTTCTAGTGGTGATTTGAGGGGATTTAGACTTTGATTTCAAAGTTCTTTATATGTACGGACTCGTGAGATGATGAGGATCTTTTTGGTATAAATTTTGTCGAGTTCCGAGATGTGGGCCTGGGGGTCGGGTTTTGGCTAATTCCGGGAATTGTGCTTAAAGTTGATATTTTTCTATTGGGTTTCATCCCCCTAGCATATCTTGATGTGAAAAATCTGAACTTGATAGATTTGGAGCAGTCAAAAGTTGATTCGAGGGGCAAGCGCGTTGCGGAGTAGCTTTTCGGGCTAGTTCGAGGTAAGTAATGTCTTTAAATCCTGTCCTGAGGGTATGAAACCCCGGACTTTACATCCTTTCACGGTTTTGGGAGTGACGCACACACTGGATGATGAGTGTGGGGCGTGCACAAACTGGAAAAATTGGAAATATGTTCTTTTTTAGGCAACTATTGAGTTGCGAAACTGCTTTTAAAGCATATGTTAAATTATATTATTATGTTTTGATATATTTGGGTTGTACGCCATGTTTGAGGCCTAGTGCCGATCTGTTTTAACCCCTTGGGGGCTATTTTCTGATGTTCTCACTATTTTGATCATAATTTTACACTCAGTCCTTCTTGTTAAATTGTTGACACTCAAATTTGTTGAAATTGTTATTTCTTGAAATGAAATACTGTTTTGGGTCGAGAACCCCGTGTATTTATGGCCCGAGTGGCATGTTGAGAGTGTCTGACTGAGTGAGGCCGAGGGCTAATTTTGTGAGGATATTTATGATATGAGAGTCGAGTGCCTGAGTGATTGATGCCATGATTTGGCTTGTTTATAGCGCTTGGGCTGTAGGATCCCCTCCGGAGTCTGTACACACCCCCAGTGAGCACAGGTACCTACTGAATGCGAGTGCCGAGTGATGAGTGATTGGGAGGTATGAGTGACTATGAGGTGCTGAATGACTGTTATTGAGTGATGGTGAGGTGTTGAGTGACTGATTATGAGTGATGATTTGGCCCGAGGGGGCAGTTTATAATGATATTTTGCTGAGCTTTTGATTATGATTCACTACATTTTTCATACTGAGATTTTTGGGAGTTTAATGAAACATTTGAAAATATACTTGTTCAAGGGATTTTTACGGAAACTGGTTTTCACACATATGTACTAGATGTATACTTTATTTTGGCTCGGTATTTTACTATTTGTGAATTGGTGTTTTATGTTGTGTGTTTCTTATCTTCAAACTTGATTTATTTTTATTACTACTGAGTTGGCATACTCATCATTACTCCCTGCACCTCTTTGTGGAGATCCAGGTACTGGTTCTGAGCAGTAGCCATCTGAGTTCGTTCATCGGCAGCATTTGGGATTTCGAGGTAGCTGTCCAACGTCCACAACTTTTCCATTTCCCTTCCTTCATTAGTATTTAGTATTTTGTTCTGAGACATTGTTTTATGACATTAGCAATGTTAGTATTATTCTTAGATGCTCGTGATCAGTTGACTCCAGTTCTGGGGAATAGTTTAGACGGTTAGACGATATTATGCTTTGTTAAAGACTTAGAGAA
Source organism: Nicotiana undulata (assembly GCA_005239495.1). Lineage (NCBI taxonomy): Eukaryota > Viridiplantae > Streptophyta > Magnoliopsida > Solanales > Solanaceae > Nicotiana > Nicotiana undulata. The sequence goes on along the minus strand of ML247332.1, from coordinate 32,803 downwards.
ATTTTATACTTGCTATGGAATATTATTAATGATTTTGAGGGGATTTTATTAAAAGAAATGTGTAGTTATGTGATAGTGGCTTGCCTAGTTCCACGATAGGCTCCATCACGACCAGTTAGGATTTGGGGTCGTGACACACTTACTTTCAGTTATTATATAATCAATTCAGTTTCAGCTTTCAGTTGTTCTGTTGCCTTACATACTCAGTACATTATTTCATATTGACGTCTTTTTTGTCGGGGACACTGCATTTCATGCGTGCAAATTAGACAGACGTGTACACCTCCTTAGTTGGTGTTGCCCGAGTTCAGATTGATCGATAAGCTCCGAGTCCTTTGGAGTTGCCGAGTCTAGAGTTTTATGTACATCTTGCGTATATATGTATATATATGATATGGAAAGGTCGGGGCCCTGTTCCAATAACAGTACATCCATAAGTAGAGGCTTGTGGACATATCATGTCAGTTAGTGCAGTATGTTGGGCTTGTAAGCCTTGTATGTATATTCTGTTGGTTTGCCAGCTATAGTAGTCATGACGGCCTTGTTGGCTCAGCTATATATTGATGTTTAGTCAGCATTTGCAAATTATCTTGCAATGTGGCTCATGGCCAAAGTATGACATTATATGTTTAGAGTCCCTTAGTCGCAAGTTGGTACGTAAGGATAGGTGAGGCACCAGGTGCCGGTATCGCCCCCCAGGTTCGGGGCGTGACAGAAGTGGTATCAGAGCAATTCTGTCGTGGGGAGTCCACAAGTCGTATCTAGTAGAGTCTTGTTTATAGGTGTGTTGTGAACCACACTTATAAGTTGGAGGCTACCGAGCATTTAGGACTGTCACTCTTTCTTATTTCTCTAGATCGTGTGGTAGAGCTCAGTTGTAAGAATTCAAACGCATAAACTCTATTTTACTCGTAATAAGACGATACCTACAACCAAAAGACAATTGGTAAGAGATTGCATGTGGTTGTGGGAGAGTTGAGTTAGAGGAACTTGATTTTGCATGATTCTTATGATGAGTAAATGTTAGGTCTTCAGTAGATCATGTGTGTACTAAGATGTGTAAGCCTCTCAATAAGGAACCTTATGTCAAGAATATCTATGCACCCCTATGGTGACAGGAAATGAGAGATTCAGAAGGTGGATACAAGCTTCAACAAGTAAAGGGAACAAGATGAAAAGGGTACGAGGTACCAGTTAATGAAGATTATCGGTATTTTCAACTCAGGCAGAAAAATATAAGCATTGTGAGTTACCTTCAACAGTAACAGAGGTATGTATAATTGACCACACCTATCTCAGTTATGCCCTATGGGGGCTAAAAGGTGTAGTTAAGAAAAGGACGGGATATCAAGATCCGGCTGGGGTTAGAGTAACCCAAAATGGTGAATGGATTGTTTGTGTTAGTTGACATTTCCGAAGGATATTACAAAGGTGCTAATAGATCTCCTTGTGAGACACCCAGATGGTGCACTCTAGAATATTACAAATAGATGTGAATACGAGCATGATAAAATAATTCAAAAGATAGGCACTGAAAGCCTGGAAGGGATAAATATTACCTTAGTGTGGCTCCCGTTCCTAGTAGAGCGAGAACGTTGAGCAACTGCATAGAGTAAAGGGGAGCTAAAAGCAAAAGAATATCTTGTTAAAGTTTTCAGAATAAAGTGATAGACATAAAAGTTAGCGGGAAATAAGAAGGGAGTCAATAAACCATTATGAGTAATATATGATACATGGATGACAACGGTAGATAAAAAGATGACAGTATTACAGAGTTTATAGTCAAGTGAAGGAAAAGACGAGAGGTGACAGGCCTTGAGAAAACAAAATAATATAGGCTATAAAGTCATATTCTCATTTTGAAAAATAAGTTTGTGACTCTAACGTGATTACCAAAAGGAAAGTTAGACCCTAAAATAATAGAAATCAGAATGGACTGATGAACAAGATAAAATAAACATGAATTAGGGACTCGGTGATTTTGATAATAGTCAGTATCGTGAGAATTTCAGATTTTGTTCCAGCGATAATAGAATGGACAACAGAAGAAGATTTATAAGAAATTCATAGAATGATCAATCAGGGAGACGCTTACCTAAAGCAAGCAATGTGAGAAAAGTTAAGCTTAAGGGACTGCATGTGCCAGTTATACTAAGTGTCACCCTCGCGAGTAAGGAAATTTGTTATCCCTGGTATAGAAGGATTACCTCAGGGCGAGTAAGGGTCATCGATGATGTGAAAAGATGCCAAAGATGAAGAGGTAAAACATCTATACGTAGATCATCGTAGCACTAAATCTTAGTACTCCCCTAAAGGGGGGAATATGAAGTAATGTGGCATTAAGTAAGAATTAAGTGGTTCTAGTAACTATGGAATGGTAAAGGAAGAATGCGATAAAAAATGAGAAAGTGATGAGTTTGCACTTATTCAAATCCTACATATATGTTATGATTCCAGAACATTATGCAAACATGACGTCAAGGAAAGGAAGTAAGGGTTCCTGCTCGAGGTGTTATTAATAGATAAGGAGCCAGTACGAGAACGTAAGTTAAGACAAAGAAAATAACCCAAGAAAGATTACGCGGAATATTGATATGATAATGGGCCAACGAGTAGTTAACAATGGGTTCAGTAAGAGCCTAGTTATGGCTAGAGAAGAGGTTACAGACGAATTAGCAGATCATGCAAGATAAACATAGTAATTCAGCCTCGCAGTTATGACATTGTAGTACTTGAGAAATATTCAGATAAGATTTGGGGTAGTTAAAGGTTACGTATAAGTTTAATGGAAATAAAAGAGAGTGCCATTGGGAAGACAATCAAAATATCAGCTTAGAAGCAACCCTATGAGCACAAGGGCATGAAGGTAAGTAAGTAAGGATAATTACAAGCAAGAAAGAACATAAAAAGTTCTGCTAGGTAAACGATGTAATAAGCTCGCAACCTTACAAGAATCGGAGGGTCCTCCCGAAGTACTACAATGAAAGACTAGCTGAGGAACTAAGGAAGAAAGCTTCAACCTAAGCTCAGTGACCTAAAGAGTAAGTGAATGGTCGAAATCATATGAGTTGCACAAAAACAAATTGGCATGCGTGGGAACTAAGATAAGCTAAGTATGCACGCAACAAGGGGCAGAAAGACCAGGAAAAGTAATTGCTTACATTTAAAGAAAGCTGAGAAGGAATGAAAGGAATTATTCGATCAGTGATCCAGAGTTAGCTACGTTATGAACGCACTTAAGATTTCGGGTTATTACCCATACAACATATATGTTGACAATCATACAGTCGTAGAAGACTCCGATATAAGTTAAACGAAAGAATTGAGTCCAGCTCATACACAAAGGATTGAATTTTTAGAAGATTGTATCCTGGATATTCTATAGCATCCATGAATGGCTAAAGTAATACCATGAGCCGCAGATCGGGAGATAACTTAAGCCTACATAAAGGCTGATCAGAATGAAGAGGAAACTAAAGAGTTACATCAACAAAGTAAATCAAGAGTCTGATTATTAGACCCAGAAAATTATAGAAATCGAGATTGAGGACATTGAAGAATCACTCTTAATATCAGAGATACAAGAGAGATAGTACAATAGCCATACTCTATAATGGCTCTACGATAAAGCCAGTTAGAAAAGTACCAGACTTAAAAGAAGTCAGTATGAAGCTCTCACCGGATTGTGTATACACCAGAGGTGCACGTATTATAATAGAGCTTCAAGTTGTGAATATTAATTATACCTATGTTGAAAGGAGGTCATGAAAGAGATAGAAAATGTGATGCGAAATTTTAAGGTAAGTAAGGTAAAGGTGAACAACGTGCGAGATACTTAAATGTAGAAAGATGTGAATAGTCCATATTGCGAATAGAAGACTAGTAGCGCAGAGATGTAGTATCCAGGAATAATAGCGGCGGCGTCAGTGGCATATCTTCCAGCCGATGATTTCTAGGTATCGAGAGGTCCAGTTAAGAGAGTAAAGAAGAGTTAGATACGATGTGATGAATCGCTTGATGTTCTATAATAACACAAGGAAATCTGTGGCGCAAGTAAGTTGCAGGAAGGTTGCGAGTAGTATAAATAGATATATATAGGTCGCAAGCTAATGTATGGTAAAGCGACAAGGTTTTAGGAAGACAGAAGTAAGGATAAGAAAGGGCAAGTGAGAAGGTGACGAGAATGGATAAGTCCTCAGGATTAAGCCCATGAAAACAAGAGAGTTGATGGCTTCGCTAAGTTATAGAAAGCTCAGTATAGCCTGAATAAACTCAAAGGAGTCTAAGATTAGTAGCATTTAAAAGAGATAAAATGATGCCCTGGTAATATAATAAGGGTATAATTGTGATAGATGAAGGATGACGTTTGGGCCTTTGATTGAGTAATGATTCCATGAATTGTACAATATTAAAATACCCGTGTAAGGTAAATCACATTGGGATGCTATGAAATACAATTATGGAAGTATAGATTGTATCACCCCCAGGTGGATCAGGAAAATCACTTCAAATGTTCCATGATGCAACGTGAGCCCTAGTGATTACGCAAGAGGTTCAAGTTATCAGTGGTATATTGTAGATCAATATTGAGGTGAATCAACAATGGATGGACAAAAGTCACAAAGTATGAGATGAGATTAGGCCTTCATTCTTAAGATGAACAATAATGAGGAAGCATTAAAGGACTTAGATTTATACATATAGGATAAGCAACGAGAGTAACCTAGAGTTTGGTAGCAGACCTTAGTAACGATAAATTGAAGTAAGAGTCATGGCATAGAATGACCTACCTAGATGCAGTAAAGTCATACGGATGGATAAACGGATCTATGAAACAAGATATATCAATATACGTAAGTTCGACAAAGTACCGAGCGAAGAACTTCAGTATACCTATAGCTACCCAAAGGGACATCTTGTAAAGTTTTGTATATGTTCCCAAAGTGAGGCCTAGAGATTGGCTAAAAGCTGCAGAGAAGAGTCGCATAGTCGCACATACAAGGAAAAAGTCATACAGGCTGCATGACAAAAGCTAGCAACAATTACGAGAATGGGAGGATTCCGACCACAAGTCGTGGTGTGATAAAGAGACCTAAAGAGGGAATGCCTTGGCCTTTGGATTTATTCACATAACAGTTGCCTAGATGGCAAGGAGGATACTAAAGTATTCCAAAGGGGGGAATGATGTTATAACCCATGTTTTCTTACGTGAAAGTATGCCATAAATAAATTGATGAAAGTTCGGAAATGAGATGTTACATCCCGCATTTTTGTACGTTAAAGTTTCGTCGTAAGTTAATCGACGTAAGTTCGGGAATGAGATTATTTTGAGCTTATAAGCATTATGCTATTTCAAAAAAGTGATGAGTAAATTCGTGAAGGTGAGAGGGTAAGAAAATCGAAGAAAATGAGTTTCGTCGAAGTTTGGCAATTTGGGATACAATACGGTCCAAGCTATAATACCCTGTATTTATGGACTAGTGTCATACACGGTACCACATGACCATGATAGTAAAGGTGTATAAAGTATGTTAAAAGTGAGTAGTATTTTAAGTAATTTGAGATAATTTTTAATTATGTGAATAATTGATTAATTATTGGTTAGTGGGAGATAAATAAGTTAACAATTAATTAGAATTGTGGATAAGCTTAAGGGATATTATCCTCAACGTGATAGCAAGCTTAACCCAATTAAGTGACTCATTACTCAATAAATAAGGTGTCACATATAGAGAAATTCTTGGCTAAGTCATCACCTAAGTGGGGCCCACACCCACTAAGGTAAAAGACTTTCCAAAATAACAAAAAGTGATGCTTATATATAGTCTTCATAGCAACATAATTTGTTTGAGAGATGCTTACATCTAATCTACATGGCAACGTGAGCAACTCTAATATGCATATGCATATATCACATAAGAAACGAAGATCTTCAACAATTCAAAGCAACGTGAGATTTTGCAATTATAAGAGAGTACGGTGCGATCTTTCTCAAGAATATCATACGGATGTTTCTCTACTCTGATCTTGTCGTCATGTGTTTTGTCGCAATTAACGTGTGTTAGAGGGATTGTCAAGAGAATCAAATCATGTATGTTAAGGCTAAGCCCTTCTTTAATTTTGGCATGATCTCGTAACTACATGAGTTTGAATACGAGGCATAAAGAGAAATTCATATTCCTGAATTTATGTACATTTTTCTAGTCTCATAAGTTACAATATTCTCCCATATCGGGACCTTATATTCCATTGAGTATTGTCTTCTTCCAGTCAAGAGAGCAAAGGGTTTATATATATATATATATATATATATGTATATATATATATATATATACAGTATTTTCACCACCATCGAGCTATAATCGGTGGGCAGGCCCCTATTGGGAAACCTCTAATCAGATGGTAAGTTATATACCGAGTCTACTGTTAACTAGGGATTTGTACCTATTATTTACTCTCGTTTTCTTAGGTTTTGAGGCAAAATTGAATTAAGATACTCCCGAAATTTATTGCAAGGTGTTTAAAATGCAGGATTTGAGTTGAATTGAAGATTCACTAAAGATAAATCAAACAGGAGCAAAACTTGCACAGCCCAGGAACCCAGCAAAAGCGCTGAGAGCGCTATTATTCCGCTACAGCAGAAGCCACTTCGCTGTAACGGAATTCTGTTTGCTGCCCCGGTCCAAACTTCAGAGAGTTGGGTTTTGGGACCATTCTAAGCTGCTGTCCACGCCATTATCCCGCTGCAGTGTTGTCCTCGCCGCTACAGTGTTCAACAATCCGCTAGGGGCGGAAATAAAAAATTAGAGAGTCATCAGCATGGGTCTTTCACAATAGCGCGGTCTGCGGTCAAAATTCCGTTGCCACGCTTTCATACACCGTTGTAGCGTCAGTATTCCGCCGGGAGCGAAAAATGAGATTCAGAGAGTTGCCAGATCCCAGAACGCCGCAGTGCTTATTATTCTGCGGCAACAAAAGTGATTTCGCTGGGACGTTTAGAATTCCGCTGGGAGCGAAATCTCCGTAGGGGCAATTTTGTCCAGTATTATTAGCCTCGTATAAATACTACTTTTTCTCATTTTTAGGTCATCAGACATTTTAAGGAGCTCGTGAATAGTGTACCTTTTCCGTTTTGAGTAATTTTAGCTTAGATTCTACCATTATTCTTAGATTTTATTCTTGTAATCAACATCTATGGGTTTAATTTCATCTTCTATCTTAATTTCTTCCATGAAAATGAGTAGCTATACACTCAAGCTAGGGTGTGACCCAACCCTAGTGTGGGTAACTAATGGGTCTTTTATTTTAGGATGAATTTGTGATTGGGTGTGTGACTTTTATTTCATGCTTAATTCACTGAATTAGTGGTTGTAAACACTATTTCATGCCTTTTTTACTAGGGTTATTCTTGAGAGAGATGATCCAAGTTTAGGTAAATAGGCTAACAAGGAATTAAGGTGAACTCAAGAGATTGATTTCCCCAATTAAAGGGGAGATACTAGAGATAGTGATACCCGACTTGAGCCATTTCATGTGCTTTGTTGAAACACTCAATTGGGCTTGAGAAAGCCAATCGGGCGAAGTCACCCAAATTACCGTATTGGGTGAGTAATGTCGCATGAGGTTATGTCACATGCCCATAATTCACAAGTCTATCCTAGATGTTGGACCCCGTTAGATACTCACCTAGGAGTAAGTTGTAACCCTAGTGGCTTTAATCATTTGATAAAAATCCCACAAAAAAATTGTAGTGTAGATACAAAACCAACCATGTTTAGAAGAGAAATTAAAAGCAAGAAACACCACTAAATCAAGTAGAAACTCGACTCCCACTACATAACTCCTTGTGGATATCGATCCCGACCCTGTCGGGTAAAAACTGCTTCGACCTTGCCTTGCTACTTAATAGTGGTATAGGTGGGTGTAGATCACTTTTTGGCGCCATTGCCGGGGAATTAAGACGTTGTTGACTATCTATTTGATTAGTGGTGTAGATTGTTTTTCTTTACTTCTTTTTGTTAACTTGTGTGTTTCAAGCGATACAGGTACTCATGGCTGATCCTCTGGCCAATATTATACCGGGGGAGGAGGTAGATGTTAACGGGGAAGAGGAGTTGCATCAAATACCTCCAGCTCAAAGACGGGGCCGACAGGCCAATGTCAATGATAATATTCCAGACCCTCCCCCTCCTCCTCCAAGAGTAGCTCCTCAGGTGCTTCCGAACGAGGGATATGCCAGTGCAATTGTCCCACCCAGAATCCGGACGGGCAATTTTCAAATCACTAATGTCATGTTGACACTTCTGGAGCAGCAATGGTATTTCACGGGAGCTTCCCATCAGAATGCCTACAAGCACTTAAAAGGCTTTGTGTACACATGTTGGGGAGCAAGCAAACCGATGTATCGGAGAATGCCTTGAGGGTCAGATTATTTTCTTTCTCTCTCCGAGGGAAGGCACTGGATTAGCTTGAACGACTCCCCAATCATTCTATCTCTACATGGGATGAGTTGGCGGATAAGTTCATTGCCAAGTTTTTCTCTCCCGGGCACATGGAAGCTTTGAGAGATGAGATATTGGCATTCAAGCAAGAACTGAATAAGCCCCTTCATGAGATTTGGGAGCGCTATAGAAATATGGTCAAAGAATGCCCGAACAATGACATGGCCGAGGTCATGATACAACAAACTTTCTACCGGGGCATTAATACTACCAATCAGTGTGTGGTCAACCTACTAGATGGGGGTAACTTTATGAAGTTATCTTACAATGAGGCATGTGACATTTTGGATGAAATGGTTTACACTTTGTTAGCATGGCAAAGTCGGGCTAATGTGCCCCAGGGTGATCCAAGTGTGATAAATCTCCATAAAGAGCTTCAGGGCCATGGACAGTCCATTGCCGAGCTTACCACTACCATGAATAAACTTGCTAAGGCGCAGCTTCAACAAACACAAGGGCCAAAGCAAGTGCATTCTATGGAAGGGGTAAATCATTTTGGTTAACAAGCAAAGGCCTCGCGGAAATCAAATGCAAAACAACAATGACCAATGCGAACAAGGAGTGAGTGGGTACAATCATGAGGATTCCTATGATGAGCAAAATGAAGATGTGATGTATGCCAACAATTTTCAATGGCAAATGAACAATCAAGGGAATAACCAAAACTGGAACAATCAAAGGCTAGGTAATTAAAACAACAATAACAACTCAAGCAACTGGGGGAACAACAATCAACAATGGGGAGGCAACAACAACAATTGGAACGGGAACAATAATAGCAATTGGGGTGGAAACGGTAACCGAGGGTCGGGCTTTCAAAGGCCCCCGATGCACCAACAACCCAAAAATCCACCCCCGTATAAATCCCAAGGTCAAATTTCATCAAGCAATGATATGGGCCGGATCGAGCAAATGTTTAAACAAATGATGGAACGGAATGCAGATTCGGATGCTCAATTGCCTCCCACACTATCTCAATCCGCAATCTTGAGGTCTAAATGGGAAAAATCTCACAAGCTTTGAACACTCGCCCAAATGGGGCACTACCTAGTGACATGGTGGTGAACCATAAGGGTGGGGACAACAACAACAATACCGAATATGCAATGGCGGTGACCACAAGGAGTGGTCGAGGTGGTGAGGATAGTTATTCAAAGACAAAAAGGGTTGTTAGTGATGATGATGACTTGCAACATGATGAGGTTCCTATTGAGGTTGAACATGTAGTTGAAGAGCCTATGAATAGTGAAGTGAGGATTTACATCAATGACAATGAGGAGGAAACACAAAAATGACGTGAACCCGTCTAGGGAACACGTAATTGACATACCCCAGACGGTTTTGCCAAAAGCCAAGGCTCCATTGCCTAGACCTCCTCCTCCCTATCCTCAATGATTGGCTAAGTAGAAGAATGAGAATCAGTTCATAGAAATGATAAAGAGTTTGTTTATCAATGTACCATTAGTTGAGTCTCTTGAACAAATGCCCGGGTACGCCAAGTTTATGAAAGACTTGGTCACAAAGAAGAGATCCATGGAGTGAGAGACAATCAAGATGATCCACCAAGTGAGTGCCATTGTGCACTCAATGGCACTCAACTAGAGGATCCCGAAGCATTCACTATTCCTTGCACTATTGATAGTGCGGACTTTGCCAAGGCATTGTGCGACTTGGGTGCTAGTATCAATTTGATGCCTTATTCTGTCTTTAAAACCTTGGGAATTGGCCAACCTAGAGCAACTTCTATGCGACTTCAAATGGTGGATCAAACTATGAAGCGACCCTTGGGTATCATTGACGATGTTTTGGTGAGGGTCGACAAATTTATCTTGTCCGCGGATTTTGTGATGTGAGGTCGATTATGAAGTACCAACAATCTTGGGTAGACCTTTCCTAGCTACGGGGAAGGCCTTGGTAGATGTGGAGGCCGGTGAGCTCACCTTCCCGGTGGGTGATGAAAAGGTCATTTTCCACGTTAGCAAGTCAATGAGGCAACCAAATAGTACGGAGGTGTGCTCTTTTATGGATCTAGTCACCGAGGTGTAAATTGATGAGACAAGATCAATGATCAACGTGGAGGGTCCCATGGAAGCGGTCCTATTAAATCATGAAGATGTGGTGATGGATGGCATGGTTGAGTGTACTAATGCATTGCAAGGCATGTGTTCTTATTCTTATGGACCCCGAAAGCTATCTTTGGATTTGGAAAATCGGAAAACTCCTCCGACAAAGCCCTCAATCGAGGAGCCACCAACCCTGGAGTTGAAGCCTCTTCCACCACACCTTACGTATGAGTTCTTGGGCCCTTCTTGTACTTTACCTGTTATACTTTCTTCTTGCCTAACCCAATTGCAGGTAGATTCTACACTTGAAGTGCTCCAAAGGAGAAAGAAGGCCATAGGTTGGGCTCTAGCTGATATTCGGGGCATAAGCCCCACCTTCTGTATGCACAAAATAATTCTTGAAGATGATGCTAAGACTTCCGTAGAACATCAACAGAGGTTGAATGAAGCAATGCATGAGGTGGTCAAAGGAGATAATCAAGTGGCTCGATGCTAGGGTCATCTACCCAATCTCTGATAGTGCTTGGACTTCTCCAGTTCAGTGTGTTCCTAAAAAGGCTGGTATGAAAGTGGTGCAGAATGACAAGAATGAGCTTATTCCCACTCGGGCTGTGACTGGTTGGAGGGTTTGTATGGATTACAGGAAATTTAACAAGGTGACCCTAAAGGATCACTTTCTTTTGCCATTTTTAGACCAGATGGTTGACAGACTTGCTGGGAGGGCTTTCTATTGTTTCTTGGATGGGTATTCAGGCTACAATCAGATACTTATATCCCCATAAGATTAGTAAAAGGCAAACTTCACCTATCCCTAAGGGACATTTGTTTTTTCAAGGATGCCATTCGGTTTGTGCAATGCACCCGCCACATTCCAGCGGTGCATGATGAACATTTTCAAGGATATGGTAGAAGATATCTTGGAGGTGTTCATGGACGACTTCAGCGTGGTCGGGGACTCATTTGAGGAGTGTTTGCAATATCTTGATAAAGTTCTCGCTCGGTGTGAAGAAACCAACCTTGTATTGAATTGGGAAAAATCCCATTTCGCGGTCAAGGAGGGTATAGTCCTCATCCATAAAATCTCAAAAGATGACATTGAAGTGGATAAAGCCAAGATCAAGTTTATCTTTAAGTTGCCTCCTCCAACTTCGGTGAAGGGAGTCCGTAGTTTCCTAGGGCATGAGGGGCTTTACCAAAGATTCATTAAAGATTTTTGAAAAGTGGTAAATCCCCTATGCAAGCTATTGGAGAATATGCCAAGTTCGAGTTCAATGAGAAATGTATGAAAGCCTTTGAGTTGTTGAAGCATAAGTTAACTACCACGCCAAATTGGAGCTCTCCTTTCGAGCTCATGTGTGAGTCAAGTGACGTGGAGAAGAGGGTGGTCTTGGGCCAACGGGTGAACAAAATTTTTCATCCCGTATATTATGCAAGCAAAACCAGAATTCCGCCCAAGTTAATTATACCGTCACATAAAAGGAGTTGTTGTCTATTGTATTTTCTATGGAAAAATTTAGGCCTTACCTCATGGGCGCCAAGGTGATTGTGCAAACCGATCATGCAGCGCTCCGGTACTTGATGACGAAAAAGAATTCCAAAGCTAGGCTTATGATGTGGGTCCTATTTCTCCAAGAGTATGATCTAGAAATTGTTGATAGAAAGGGGAGCGAAAATCAAGTTGCCGATCATCTATCCCGATTGGAGGTTGATGTTTTAGACGTCAATACCACACAAGAATATAGGTTAAAAGTGTGGTACCCAATTTTTCGAGTGTTGTATGTTCGACCTTCTACTTGTGCGGAATAATAAAAGCAGTAAAGTAAAAACACAGAGATTTTTACGTGGAAAACACCTGGCTCAAAAGGTGAAAAAACACGACCTACTCCTCAGTAGGATTTTCTAAAATTCTGAGCCAAACGGAATTACAAAATAAACTCTTTTGTAATCCTAGGACTAACTCTAATCCCTTTGTATCAACTAGCCTCTAGCTAATTTCTACAAGCTTCAAGTTAACTCTAACTTGAACAATGTGTACCTATTACAATTTGCTTCTAAGAAAGCTGATAAGATACAATATTGAAACTCCTACTACAATCAACTAGACTCAATACATCAACGATGAAACTGGTTCTTCTAGCTGAAATGTAGCCTTTGTATCGCACAATAAATCTGCTTGCAAAATAACTCTGGGAATTTTGCTTTCAGATCTTGATTCACTTCAGTACTTGTGCGTCTCTTTCTCCAGCAGAAATACTTCGAGTATTTATAGAGTCAGTAGTTGAGTTTGTTAATCAATTCTAGTTCGACTCTTCCTGGGAGAAAGAATTCGAATTAAACTCAACTTCCTTCCTTTGTTACTTCTCCTTGCTGAATTCAACTTCTATTCTCTCATCAGTTTGCAACCTTTTCGCATTAGGAGACAATCTCTTGGTTCATTAATAAGTCACAGTCACGAATATCTCCTATGCATATACGGTTCATGTGCCAGCTATTCAGTTCCAAGATGTGTGCCCTGATGGACCTCGTTCAACTAGTCAGCCTTTGTCAATCTTTAAAACTTATGCAGTGACATGGGTCAACAAATCCCCCATTTTTTATGATGACAAACTCTGTGCTTAATCCTGTATACACTTCAAACACTTTGTACGATTTTAAGCATTAATCATTGAGAAACCAGGTTCATTAGGTTATAAATATCACAAAAACAATTCAGCACAACACATATCTTCCCCCTTTTGGCATCATCGAAAAGATTGCAAAGTGATACACTTACCAGATTGATTAATTATTACGCATGGCTATTGAGGCAACTGCAGGTGCAAAGCATGATTAATCAACACAAGAAGCCAATAAATGTAAGCTAAATAAGAAATTGATACAAGTCAATAATTAGAAGCAAAATTCATTGATTAGTAACGATTATCAAACACCATACAGTAAAACAAAAACAAACCAACCATGAGCAAAAACAGAAAAAGATAGAAACAAGTTTAACAAGACAGAAACACGTCCCGAACTGGGAACTTAAAATGTTATAGGGAAGCTATGTATAGCCTAAGGATGGGAAGGTGCAGAGGAGGTTGTGGTCTTGGATTGTAGGAGAGAAAGCATCTGCTTAAGAACACCCTCGTTATTTTCTTTATCCTTTGCTAATTCAGCCCTGAGAGCATCCGGCTCAGCTTCAACCTCAATCACACGATACTTCAAACGAAGGATCTCCATATCCTTAATCTCGCTTTCCTGCACCAGAGTTCTTACTTTGCTGTTGACTGGCTGCTTCCTAGATGAACCAGGTTCATCCACAGGAACATTGACAATGTAATCACATGATAGCAAAGTTTCCTTCCCAAAATAATCCTTGGCAGTCGTTATTTCAGCCTTCTTCACTGGAACCCCAAAATGAGCAAGCACAACTGTCAGAATAAATCCATATGGGATTGCATGAGCTTTTGTTCCATTCCTAACACTGTCCAAGAGTTGGATGATGAAAGCTGGCCAATTTATTTGCCTTCCCTAATACAAGCATTCCATCAAGGTCAGATCCATATAGTTGGCAATGTGCCTTCTTTCTTGTCTGGGCAGTAGAAACTTGATGACGAACTCGAAGAATAGCTTGTGTTCTGGCTTCATTTCACTCTTGTAGACAGGCCTGGGTTCAATCTCTTTCTCATTATCACTGAAGAACCTGGTGATGTTAATTGCTGAGGCCATCCCATCTAGACAAGGCCATCTTTGCCTTGTGTAGTCCTCATATCCCTCAGCTGGTATGTCTAGAATAACACCCAGTTATTTAGTATCAAAAGAAACTTCAATTCCTTTGACCATTGATGTGACCCTGTCGTTCTTGACAATCGCATTCCCCATGAATTCTACCAACTCAGCTCTTGCCAGCTTGCCTTCCATACGAAGGACCATGTCCTTCCAGCCCTGTACCTCTAGAGTTCCCAGCAAATACTGCATTCTAGTCTCATCTAGATCCTTCATCAGCTTACCCTTCGGAATTGTTCTTTTTCCAAACATGGTAATTCTGTCAGTCACCTCTCCTATTTCCTTCTCCTCCTCTCCACTTCAGTCTGCATCATCATCCTCCTTAGCAACAATTTTTACTTTCTTTGGCTTGGCCTAGTCCTTTTGACAGTGCTTGGAGTTGCAGCGCACACAGCAGCTGACTTCGTTGAAGAAGCCTTAGTCTGTTTGGGTTTTGGTGTCCTAACCACAACTGGAGCCAGCTGCTCCTCTTGTTGGACCAGGTCCAACGTCTCTTCTTCAATAACAACAGCCTCAACAGGCTCTCCAACTTTTGCTTTTCCCTTTGATGCCCTCTTCTTCTTGCTCTCTTGCAGAGCCTCTTCCAATTTCTCTTCTTCATCTCTCATTGTGCTACGAGTAGCTCGTACTTTTAGAGCAGAAATACCAACAGCTTTAGAAACGTTCCTCTTCTTGGAAGGAACTGGGTGAGTTGCCTTCTTGGACTTTTGAGTCCGCCTTTTCTTGGGGTTATAGGACTCCCCCAATTTCTTCAGCCTTTCAGCCAATGTTTCTTCCCCAGATGAACCAGGTTCATCTGTGCCTTTCTTCAAACTTGCAAGACCTGCTACAGCCTCCTCAACTGTACTTCCCCCTAACTCTGTGACGTTTGCTCCAGCATTTTCAGGAATGGGGCCATAGATAACCAGCGTGGTACCATCCCCCCCAGATCCCCTCTCAACTTCTTTTCCCTCTCTCTTAGAAATTCTTTATTTTCTACCACCACTCTGCCTACTTGGCACTTCAACATCAATAATATACCCAACCAACACGAATCTTTTATCAGTAGAAGCAACTTCATAATTAATTTCAAGATTACCTTTCTCAGAGCTGGTTGAACCAGGTGCATCTTCCTCGTTGGCTGATTTAAAAGATTCACTGGACGAATCTGTCTTAGAACATTTGTCTGCTTCAATAAGATCTTCCAAGAATTTTGCCCTAGTCCCGGAAGCAACAGTTTTCCGGGAAGAACTTTGACACGACGATTCTTGGGGGCAGGAGTAGGGTTTGGAATAGGTTCAGGAATGGGTGTATTTTCAAGGGTTGATGAGATTTCTAGTGATTGAGAACTGTATACAGATGGAGAGTTAGATTCAGACTCTGAATTTCCACCATCATAATCACGATTAGGTGATGAAGTAGAAGAAGAAGCAGGTGGTGGTGCAGACATGATTATGTGATGTTAGCAAGAAAAAGGCGAGCAAGCAGTTTTGGATTGTGGAATGAGTTGAACTTGGTTCGACGGTTGCTTTATGAAGAAAATAGTAATGATGACCCTTATATAAGATGTGGATGGGGAGATTACAATTGCAGAACATTTACTCAATTAGGAGTCTAGTCGCTGAAGGACTGACATTGATTAGACATTTAATTTCCCCCTAAAACTAGGCTACTTAAGTGAAGATGGGACTTATTGAAACTGGTTCAATTTGGGTAAATACGAAGTATTTGAATTTGAACCAATTATGGAAAGAATCCTGCTCATGTATGACTGTAATTGAATTAACATATGGAGAAGAGAACGTACCTCGTCAGTCAGATGAATAAGCATGGATTAACTAGTTTCATCCTGTTAGAAATCTTTTAAATTGCCTCAATTTACAAAAATGGATAAACATTATTAGTAACCGGGGAATCATATTAACACATGGCAAAAGAGTATGGCAATAAAGACATGATGCTGAGTAATTTTTAATCTGATTAAGTACCCAATTAGAATTTTCTAGCCAACAAGAATAAAAAAATTCAAATATTTTTTTTTCATTTTTGTTTTTCCAATTAGGTGATCTTAATCATCCCTAATTCAAGTCTGTTTCTCTCAAAATGCTCCCTACTTAGTGATTTTGTGAAGATATCTGCATTTTGCTTATCAGTAGCACAAAATTCAATTGAGATCATTCCCTTTTCATAGTTGTCCCTAAGGAAGTGGTGTCTAACATCTATGTGCTTAGTTCTCTTATAATGAACCGGGTTCTTCGTCATACTAATGGAACTAGTGTTATCACAGAAAATAGGAATGCATCCCACATCTATACCAAAGTCCGTGAGTTGTTGCTTAATCCACAGCAACTGAACACAACAAGAGGTTGCAGCCATATATTCAGCCTCAGCGGTAGACAGAGCTACTGAATTTTGTTTCTTGGTGGCCCAAGATACAAGGCAAGAGCCCAAGAAGTGAGCCATGCCTGAAGTACTTTTCTTGTCAACCGGGAAACCTGCATAATCAGCATGCATATCCTATAAGGTCTAAATTACTACCTTTAGGATACCAAAGGCACAAATCAGTGGTGCCTTTCAAATATCTCAAAATTCTCTTCACTGCAGTGAGGTGGGACTCCTTTGGATTTGCCTGAAACCTAGCACATAGTCCCATGCTGAACACAATATCTAGTCTGCTGGCAGTGAGATATAGTAGAGACCCAATCATTCCTCTGTATACCTTCTGATCAACGGATGAACTAGGTTCATCCACATCCAATTTTGCAGGTGTGGCTATGGGGGTGTCTATTTCCTTTGAATCCTCCATCTTGAACTTCTTGAGGAGTTCTTTCACATACTTTTGTTGATGAATCATGGTTCCATGTTGGTTTTGTTTGATTTGTAATCCTAAGAAGAAGTTTAGCTCACCTATCATACTCATTTCAAATTCACTCCCCATTAGTGTAGCAAATTCCTTGCTAAGCTTTTCAGTAGTTGCCCCAAATATGATATCATCAACATATATTTACACAATCAGAATATCCTTCCCCTTTTCCTTTAGGAACAAAGTACTATCAATTTTGCCTCGTTTGTACCCATGTTCCAGCAGGAATTTTGACAATCGCTCATACCATGCTCTAGGTGCTTGTTTGAGACCATAAAGAGCCTTGTCAAGTTTATATACATGATCAGGTGACTCTTTGCTTTCAAAACTTGGAGGCTGTTTGACAAATACATCTTCCTTCAAATATCCATTGAGAAAGGCACTCTTAACATCCATCTGATGGAGAGTGAATTCCATATGTGGAGCAAATTCTATAAGAAGTCTGATTGCCTCCAATCTTTCCACAGGAGCAAAGGTCTCATCATAGTCAATTCCTTCTTCTTGACTGTACCCTTGAACAACTAGTCTTGCCTTATTTCTTGTAACAGTTCCATCCTCGTCGAGTTTATTCTTGAAGACCCACTTCGTGTCAATCACTGATCTATCTAGTGGCTTGGGTACCAAGTGCCATACTTGACTTCTTTCAAATTGATTCAGCTTCTCTTGCATGGCATTTACCCAATCAGCATCTTGGAGGGGTTCACCAATGTTCTTTGGTTCGATTAAGGATAGGAAGGCATCAAACGCACACAGATTTTTCAAGGAAGCTCTTGTTTTGATTCCGGATTACAAATATGTTATGATGTTCTCAAGAGGGTGAGAACTCTGATATCTGTGTGGTTTGAGTACTGGTAGTTCACTTCTGGATAGTTCCATGTTGTTTTGCTGTTGTGGAACAAGATCAGGACCAGGATTCACATGTTGAGTTCCCCCTGTCATGTTGCTTGGGTTAGTTGGACTTGTTCCATCTCCCATGGCTGCTTCACTGTGTTCATTGCTTCTCACCAGTCCAAGCTCCACATCTTCTGGTTCCTATCTCTCAGAAAGAGTGTTAGTTTCATCAAATACAACATGCACACTCTCCTCTACACACATAGTTCTTTTATTATACACTTTATAAGCTTTACTATGTGATGAATATCCCAAGAATACTCCCTCGTCACTTCTAGGATCAAATTTACCTAAGGAATATTTGCCATTATTGTGCACATAGAATTTACATCCGAAAGCCCTAAGATGGGATATGTTGGGCTTTCTTCCTTTGAGTAATTCATAGGGAGTCTTCTCTACCAGTGGCCTGGTCATACATCTATTGATTATATAGAAAGCAGTGTTTATTGCTTCTGCCCAGAAGTTGTGTGGTAGTTTGATGGAAAGAATCATGGTTCTTGCCATGTCTTCAAGAGTTCTATTCTTTCTTTCCACAACCCCATTTTGTTGTGGGGTTCTAGGGGCAGAAAAGTTGTGATTGATACCATGTTCATCACAGAACTCAGCAAACTTAGCATTTTCAAATTCAGTCCCATGGCCAGATCTTATTGATATTAGTTGATGTCCTAACTAATTTTGGGTTTTCTTAACAAATGTGATAAACATATCAAATGCTTCATCCTTAAATGCCAGAAATAAGGTCCACGTGAACCTTGAGTAATCATCAACTAACACCATCACATATTTCTTACCACCTCTGCTCAGAGTTCTCATTGGACCACACAGATCCAGATGAACCAGTTCCAACGACCTGGTGGTACTGACCATTTTCTTACTTTTGAATGAGGATCTTACCTGCTTCCCCCTTGCACATGCCTCACAAACTTTGTCTTCCTTGAACTTAATGTTAGGGAGTCCCACCACTACGTCCTTAAAGACTAATTTGTTAAGCTGATTTAGACTTGCATGTCCAAGTCATTTGTGCCAAATGAGGGGATCACTGTCTAGAACACTTAAGCAAGTGAGTTTATTTTCAGACAGTGTGGACAAGTCTATGACATAGATATTATTCATTCTCTTTCCCTGCAAAACAATCTTGTCAGTAAGCAAGTTAATCACAAAACATTTTGTGGAAGTGAAAGCAACCAGGTTACCTCTGTCACACAATTGTGACACACTGATCAGGCTATATTTCAAGCCATCTATCAAGTACACATGTTCGATGAAACGTGTGTCATCCTTACCTACTTTACCGACCCCTATAATTTCACCTTTCTTTCCATTTCCAAAGGAGACATTTCCTCCTTTG
>ML247332.1:325-13170 GCA_005239495.1 Nicotiana undulata | reverse complement strand
GACTGGCCTGCTCTTTTGCAGTACACTCATATTTGTAGTGGCCAGTCTTACCACAGTGGGTGCAGATTTTATTTTCAGGAAGAGAGAGATACTTGCTTTTGGGATCCCACTTGGGTAATTGACTCCCAAAACCAAGCCCTCTCCGGTTGCTACTATGATTCTCTTGAAGCCATGTCAGGGCATCAGAAGATTTATTCCATTTACAAGTTCTATCTAATTCATGTTTGACTTTGCCAAGCTCTTATTTAAGTGATCTTATCTATTCATCCTTGGCATACATTTTATCTTTTAGTTTTCCCAGATTTTCCTCTAACATGACATGAGAATGATCAATAGCCTTTTTACTGGATCCTAATTTCAGTTTTAAGTTTTCAGATTTTAATTCTAGAATCTCAGTCTCAAGTGGATGAACCTGGTTCAACATGACAGTGTTTTTCTTTTCAGATTCACTGACTCGGATTTCCAGGTTCATGCACTTTGTTTTTAGCATTGCACATTCTTTAGAGAGTTGATCATTCTCTTTGGATGTTTCCTCAGAATCATCTATAAAATCAAGTAGCAACTCAGAGAGTTTTTCCTTGAACAGGAATTTATTTTATTTTTAAGATGGGAAATACTTACCTATGGTTCTTCATGTGATTCCTCATCAGATTCTCCAAGTGCCATGAGCGCCTGATCTTCAGTCTCCCCATCTTCTGATTCCTCATCTGAACTTTCCCCCCAAGCAGCAACCATAGCGTTAGTTGTGATTTTCTTGGGTTGGACCAGTTTTTTCTTCCTGTTCCTTCTTTCATATCTCTTTTTTTCCATTCTACTTCCCACTGAGGGCAATGTTTGATGAGATGGTCAGTCTTACCACATTTGTAACAACCCTCGTTGGTTGGCCTTTTTGGAGCTTTTACTTTGTTGTAGTTTCCTCCTCTAGAGATGCCCTTCTTCCTCATGAGGAAGTTTCTGAATTCTTTGGTAATCATGGCCAACTCATCTTCCTCCAAATCTGCTCCCTCAGTGATTCTCAGTGCTAGACTCCTCTCCTTCTTTGGACCATTCATCTTCATTGTCTACCTTCTGAGTTCATAGGCAGTGAGGTCTCCAATCAGCTCATCCAATCTCAGGGTTGCCATATTCTTGGATTCCTGGATAGCAGTTATTTTGCTTTCCCAGGAAATTGGCAAGACCCTTGTCAAGATCTTCTCAACCCTGTCCTCTTCAAGAATGATTCTTCCAAGAGACTTTAGTTCATTGGTCAAGGTTGTGAACCTTGTATACATCTCTTGGATAGTCTCTCCTTCTTTCATAGTGAAGTTTTCATACTGAGAGTATAGTAGAGTACCTCTTGACCTCTTTACCTGAGGTGTTCCTTCATGGGCTACTTGTAGAGTATCCTAGATTTCTGTAGCTATGGTGCAACTTTGGATTCTGTTGTATTCATCTAGGCCTAATCCACAAACTAGCCACTTCTTGGCCTTAGCATTCTTCTCTCATTTCTTTAGGTCTTCAACATTGTAATCAGCCCTAGTCTTTGGTACATCCACACCTTCAGCAGTCTTCTTCATTGTAGCTAGAGGCCCATCAGTGACTATGTCCTAGAGTTCATAGTCTTCTCCTATCAGGTGGTCATTCATCATGTTCTTCCACCAAGAGTAGTAGTGGCCATTGAAGAGTGGTGGCCTTGCAGTTGATTGACCTTCCCAGTTCCCAGGTGGTGCACTCATTTTGATCTTTTCCAAGGTGTTAGCCTTTTCAAGGATAACCTGCTCTGATACCAATTGATGTTTTAGACGTCAATACCACACAAGAATATAGGTTAAAAGTGTGGTACCCAATTTTTCGAGTATTGTCTCACAAGAAGAACCTGGTTCTTCTTTGTGTTCCAACTTCTACTGGTGCGGAATAATAAAAGCAGTAAAGTAAAAACACAGAGATTTTTACGTGGAAAACACCTGGCTCAAAAGGTGAAAAAACCACGACCTACTCCTCAGTAGGATTTGCTCAAACTCTTCACTAAAAACTCTAAGCCAAATGGACTTACAAAATAAACTCTTTTGTAATCCTAGGACTAACTCTAATCCCTTTGTATCAACTAACCACTAGCTAATTTCTACAAGCTTCAAGTTAACTCTAACTTGAAGAATGTGTACCTATTACAATTTTCTTCTAAGAAAGCTGATAAGATACAATATTGAAACTCCTACTACAATCAACTAGACTCAATACATCAACGATGAAACTGGTTCTTCTAGCAAAACTGTAGCCTTTGTATCGCACACTGAATCTGCTTGCAAAATAACTGGTAATTTTGCTTTCAGATCTTGATTCACTTCAGTACTTGTGCATCCACAATCTCCAGCATAAATACTTCGATTATTTATAGAGTCAGTAGTTGAGTTTGTTAATCAATTCTAGTTCGACTCTTCCTGGGAGAAAGAATTCGAATTAAACTCAACTTCCTTCCTTTGTTACTTCTCCTTGCTGAATTAAACTTCTATTCTCTCATCAGTTTGCAACCTTTTCGCATTAGGATACAATCTCTTGGTTCATTGATAAGTCACAGTCACGAATATCTCCTATGCATATACGGTTCGTGTGCCAGCTATTCAGTTCCAAGATGTGTGTCCTGATGGACCTCGTTCAACTAGTCAGCCTTTGTCAATCTTCAAAACTTATGCAGTGACATGGGTCAACAGAGGAGCAAGGTAGGCCAAATGATGGCCTTGAGATCAATGATGCCTTTCCGGATGAGCAGCTTCTCTCAGTCTCTATGCAAGACATGCTATTGTTTGCGGACATTGCCAACTTTCTAGTTACCGGTGTTGTCCCGTGTGAGCTCTCTTCTAACCAAAGGAAGAAGCTTAGACGGGATATCTTGGATTATTATTGGGATGAGCCGTATTTGTTCAAAATATGCAATGATGGAGTCATTCGGCGATGTGTCCCCGAGTCAGAGAAAATGTCTATTCTTAATTCTTGCCACTCCTCGCCCTACGGTGGTCATCATGGTGGGGCAAAGACAAATTCAAAATTTCTAAGTTGCCAGTTTTATTGGCCTACTTTGTACAAATATGCAAGCGAATTGGTGAAGAGGTGTGACGAATGTCAAAGAGCGGGTGGCATATCAAAGAAGGATGAAATTCCCCTCACAACGATCCTTGAGGTTGACATATTTGATGTGTGGGGAATTGACTTCATAGGCCCTTTTGTCAGCTCGTGTGGTAATACCTACATTCTTGTGGCTGTGGATTATGTTTCAAAATGGGTTGAGGTCGTGGCTTTGTCCAATAATGAAGCCCGGAGTGTAGTTGGTTTTCTCAAGAAAAGTATATTCACAGGATTTGGGACACCTGGGCTATCATAAGTGACGGGGGATCTCATTTTTGTAATTGGGCTTTTGATACATTGCTTTCCAGGTATGGGGTAAATCACAAAGTGTCCACTCCTTACCATCCTCAAGCTAGTGGGAAAGTTGAAGTCTTGAATCGGGAAATCAAGAACATTTTGTCCAAGACCGTGAATGCATATAGGACCGACTGGTCAAGCAAGCTTGATGATGCACTTTGGGCATATAGGAATGCCTTCAAGACCCCGATTGGTATGTCCCTGTACCAGTTGGTGTATGAGAAGGCATGTCACCTCCCGGTCGAGTTGGAGCACAAGGCACTTTGGGCTTTGAAGAAGTTGAATTTGGATTGGGACACTGCTGCAAATCTTCGTGTTGATCACTTTAATGATCTTGATGAGTTTAGATTCCATTCCTATGAAAGCACTTTTTTGTATAAGGAGAAAATGAAGTATTTGCATGACAAGTATGCTAAGGACCGGGAATTCAAAGTGGGAGACTTGGTATTGCTTTTCAACTCAAGGCTTCGTTTCTTTCCGGGTAAACTCAAATCAAAGTGGAGTGGTCTTTTCGAGGTGGTGTATGTTACACCCTTTGGTGCCCTTGATCTAAAGAACAAGAATGGTGAAATTTTTCGTGTGAATGGACATCGGGTCAAACATTACTTGGGAAAATTTGAAGATAGCCACGTGGTGGCTTTGTTGAAATTCACTTGATCATGGTAACTTGCGTCGTGTCGTGACGTTAAATCAGGCGCTTCTTGGGAGGCAACCCAAGTGTTTTCTTTTCTTTCTTTTAGTTTCTTCGTATTAGAGTAGATTTTTGTTGAACTAACCTGTTTGTGAAGTTGGTGTAGGATTTGGTGGATGCAATGCAGGAACACAGTCTGGAAAATGGACTAACTGGTACAAAACCGTTGTTGCGGTCAAAATTCCGCGGTCAGCGGTTACAATACTGCTGCAGCATAAACATTCCGCGGATGCAGTCTAGATGAGCCCAAAAACAAGACTCTCTAAACTTTACCTCCGTTGCAGCGAACAGAATTCCGCTGATAGCGGTTGTATTTCGCTGTAGCAGCAAATTTCCGCTGACAGCGGAGAACGTGCAGGCCCAGTTATTCAAAAATGAAAAAAGCACGGTTAGCGGTAAAATTTTGTTGTCACGCTAGGTAAGTCGGTGGGGCCCCAGTTTTCAAGTATAAATATTGAGGGACCCCCTTCTTTTACCCTTTTCTCTCATTTGCATCCCAGACCACTATTGTTACTGTTAATCACATTCAGTGTGCATCCAAGCTTCACTCTTCTACCAATTTAGCTTCCTACATCATCATCTAACAGTGGTATGTTCATCATTTTTTATTTTAATTGTAGATTTTTTTCATTTTTTTTGTTTGTTTCTCTTAGTTTTCTTTTCTAAAGTGTAGTTATTAAAGCCCTAATTCTTGAGCATGATTCACCAAAGGGTTATAAACAATGGTGTAGTGATTTACTCTTGCCTAAGGGGATATAGAGTTCTAATTTCATGTATTTCAAGCCTATATTTGTGAAAATGGTAAAACCCTAGTTTTGAAACCTACTGCCAGTGCGCGTTAATTTTCAATTTCGCTGCAGTGGACCAAAAATCCGCTGACAGCGGAATCATCTGAGGCCAATATTTGTAAACTGTTAAATTCCTCTGCAACGGCCAAAAATTCGCTGACAACAGTGGCATTTCGCTGCAGCGGACACTTTTACGCTGGGAGCGGTTTGGAACTTCAGAGAATGGGATGGTCTGATTCCCCTACTTCTGCTGCAGCGACCAGTTTTTTGCTGACAGCGGTGGCCCTTCCACTTCAGCGATTACTTTTTTGCTCACAGTGGAAGTCTTTTTTTAGCACTGTTTTGTTCTCTGAAACACTTATGTCTGTGCTTTCATTGGGTACTTGTATACCATGTTTTACCAACCTTCATTGACATGTTTGCAGAAAATGGTTAGATCATGAGGTGGCTTAGACAAGCAACCCGGGAGGGGTGACTCTTCTAGGGGTCATGGCAAGGGAAAACAACAGGCAGCACCCCTAGGCCCGACAAAGGCTATTGGCAAGAAGCAAACACAAAAAAGGCCAAATCCCGACCTTTCAGAAACCAGTGAATATGTTCCCTCCCGGGAGGCTTCAGAGGGGAATAGTGGTGCAGCCTTGGCAGAGGCCTTGTCTCAACCTAGGCAGCTTGTCAACGAGCCTACTAGCTCAGATTCTTCTGACAGCCTCGGTCTATCCAGTGACTTCTCACCCCCTAAGGACACCGGTGCAGCAGCTCAGTCCACCACCCCTGCTTCTATCAACCTTGACAGTTCTGATGATACACCAGATGATGGCAGGGGTGGTGACACCCAAGTACAGACATGGGGACTACTCCGGACCAGAAATCTATCATAATGGAAGGATTGTTTTGTCTCTGAATCGGCCTACCATAAATTCAGAGAGTGGTGGCCTCAGAGGTCACTTGTTCCGGAGAGGTCTTTCATTGATAGGGATCTTCTACCTCACAACTTGAACGTAAAAAATCAATTTGAAGAAAGGGCGGGGTGGAAGTTCTTCTTAGCAAGGTCGAGGATGCAAATGAATATGTAGTGAAAGAGTTTTATGCCAATGTAGCCCACACAAAAAGGGGAACATATCTTACCCAGGTTCGGAACAGGAAGATCTTGTACAGTGGTAGTGCATTCAACGACTATGTTGGCTTTGCTAATGAAGATGAGACTCGCTACCAGGAGAAAGTGAATTTGGGGAATTTGGCTCGCCCATGGTTGGCTTCTGTTATTGCTATCCCGGGGACTACTCCAGCTTGGTTGACTCTAGGGGCTATTATCTACAGGAACACACTCAGCTTTGAGGCTAAGGGTTGGGCGACATTTGTGTGTAGCCTGATAGAACGCATCCTGCATGACAATGACATGCCCCTATCACGTGCTCTTATTGTGGGAGCGATTATGGATGGCATCCCGATCAATATCGGGAATATCATGGCTAGGGTGATTGATAGGATAGTCCAGAAGCGTGAGAGCTCTTATCCTTTCCCAACTTCCTCACTATGTACTTTAAGGACATGGAAGTTTAGGGAAGGGACTCTGATGTTACAGTGAATCCAAAATCAACATTCTCATGGTACAGTTTGAAAGGTCTTGACAACCCCAAAGCCAAAGGCAAAGCCACCATCTCTACTGCTCCTGGTGCTTTTACTGCTGATAAGCCTTCCGTTGTTGCCGAGGTTTCCACTTATGCTGAGGGACCCACTATTGCTTCCATCCCGGAATCGTCCTCTGGTCCTTCCATTTCTATTCCGGTCTTAGTGCCTACATCTTCCACTTACCCTCAGACTGCTTTGAGGATGTCTCAGACACTAGCTGGTATCAACAACTAGCTGCAGGTAGCTTCTTCTAAGCTTACTGATCTTTCTACTACAGTTGCAGCTCAGTCAGCTCCAGCACAAATTCAGTTGCCTCCATCACTGAAGGAGGCCTTGAAGAGCCTGGTTGATAACCAGAAGAAGATTATGGAGACTCTGGACAAGCATGGGAAGGAGATTCATTCTCTGGGAAAATCTGTGAATAAAATAAAGAGGTCCCAAGATGACATGAAGAAGATTCAAGGGGAGATGCAGAAGACTCAATATGAATTGAAAAAGGAGGTCGCGAAGCTCACAACGGCGGGGGACATCCTCCTTGATTTGTTGATATGAGAGCCTACACCTACTAATCAGGTTGCACAGGTTCAGGAGCAGTAGTTTATCTCAGCCCCAGTTCGCAGAGGAGTCATCTCGCAGACTGATGACATGGAGATCCAGCTTGAGGATCCAGCGGGAGAGGCCTCCTCACAGCCACAGGACCCTGCTCCAGCCACTGTCACTGTGCATTCTTCTACAGCTGACCCAGACCCCATGCAGACTGAGGTTGTTTAACCAAAAAATAAATTCTTTTGACTAAAGCTTAATTTAGGATAAACTGGGGTTACTGATAATCGAATTAGTAAAATAAAGAATAAGTAGCAATAATTTTGAGAGCAATATGCAAAGAATAAAATAACTTATTGCCCCTCAAATCAGATGATCTTGTTTGTTACATTTTTATCCCTTTTATAGGGATGTTCTCCTAGTACAACGTTTGTATTTCTGTCATGACAGCCTATTTAATGCTAAATTATTACATTTATGAGGCGTTATAATGATTAATAGTAACTGTTATTTTAGGATTTACATAACGTACAAGACATTGATTGCTGATCTTCGAATCGGCCCATTATTGCGTCCGGATTTGTTGTGACTGTGTATCTTCTTCTTTGATGATCTTTCCGCGGATAATTCCTTGTATTGATCTTACCTTTTTATCCTGTGTCCACGTGTGATATTTTATTTGGTCCACCTGGCTGGCTGAGTCATCCGAAATTTGTACACGTATGAGTCTATATCTTTTACGAATACAGATAGTCCCCTCACTTGCCATGTATTGAGCGTATAATACTTGGTAGGTGGATACTCATTTATGGCGGGAACATTTTGCCGCCGCTTTACCTCGAAACCTTGTACTCTTTTATGGGTGCATGAGTCGTACATCACTTCCATTTAATGCCTCTTCCACGTGTTCGTTTCTGATTGGTTCTGAAACTAACCAGCGCCTTTTAGGGCTTTTTGCGGATGCATCAATCCCGAAGTGACATCTTTAATTATGACTTTCCATCATTACCTTTCCATGTTTTGACAGTCGTCATTAGGTATAAATAGTTGTCTTCTTTTCTTCCTTAGCACGAAAAACCTCTATAACTTAATTTTTCCTTTGTGAAAGAATTTCCTCCTTGATTTTATAAATATGTCTTCCTCAGGTCAACCTGAAAAGGTAATTGAAGTTGAAGCTTTGGCTTCTTCCTCTGCTCCGTCTAGGAGTCGTAGAGGTGGCCGATTAAGGAGTCTAGGACGTACCTCTATTAGAGGTTCTTCTTCTCCTTCCTCTACTAGGTCGTTGTTTTCTCCGAGTGGTATCTTCTCATTCCGTTTCTACGAACAAGGATGTCTTTCATGAACCCAGAGTTTATGAAATCATTCCTTCGGAGATAATCTTTCCAGGAGTAAATTCTCCTATTACCGAACAGGCTCATTCTTTAGATAGCATTGAGAAATACGCTACCATCATTACTGTAGATCACATTCCCGTTGTTCGTAGGGAGTTTTCTTGGGAGTCTAATGTTCTCGTTCTTTTGCCAAGCAGTACTCAAAGGATTACGTCTTTTAAGACGGGTTTTTCTTACATCTTCACTTACCCTTTCACATTAGGATTTCAGCCTCTTGTTGACCCTGTGATCATAGAGTTTTGTCATTTTTTTAATATTTGCTTAGGACAAGTTGGTCCTTTAGTATTGCGTGTTGTCGCCTGTTTGAGAGTTCTAGCTTCAAAGGTTTCCGTTCCTTTTACATTTCATCATCTGATGCATTTATATTCTCCTGCTTTATTCCGCCAAGGGGTTTTTGCTCTAGTTGTCCGGAGCAAGAGGGTTTTAGTAACCCCCGGCGATGACAAAGACAGAGGTTGGTACCTTAGGTACGTGGCTGTTCCCACTACTGTTTTAGTGGGTGAAAATAACCTTCCCTTCCCCGAGAAGCGGAATCGTGCACGTAAGTACTTTGATTCGCACCTGTTTTATTTACATAAAATTTATTTTGTGTTACCAACACCGTATCTGTTTTCTTCTTTTTTTTCTTTTTTTTCTTTTTTTGCAGCAACTATGAATGTTGTCGAGAATGTCTCCGACATTCGCAGTTGGGTAGAAAGGATGTTGACTGCTGCTCCTGCTGAGGAAAGATCCTGGAAGTACTTTTCGGAAAATTATAAGTGGATTGTTAAGACCCATGGTAAGCAGAGTTTTTCTTACTCCTTTCCTTGCTTGAGTTTTTTATTAACTCTTTCCCTTTTTCTGATAGGGTTTTCTACCCGTGGGGCATCTTCATCACTTCAAGGATGTCTTTGTCTCATGCCCAGAGCATTCTGACCAGTGCTTCGGAAAGGAAAGCCCAAGATTCCCGCTCTGGAGGGGAAGATGCGGGTGAAGAAGAGGGTGCTTTAGTGCACCGGGTGAGAAGAAGGCGGGTAATTTCGGACGACGAGTCTACTCCCGCGCCTCTTTCTTCCATGTTGGCCATCAGGCCTTCTTCTTCTCGTGATCAATCTCAGTCTCCATCTCGAGATCCCACTGAGCGTCTATTTCACGAAGGGTTTGAAATGGACACTGATGATGTTCCTTTGGCTACCATCTACCTATACTTTGCTACTATTTCTGCTCCCCAAGTTATTGCTGTTATTTCTCCTTCAATTCCTATTATCTCTTCAGTTTCCCTTTCTTCCGTCTCTGTTGAAGCGCCCGCGATTCTTTTGGCTTCCGGTCTTCTATTTCTTCTGCTGTCCCTTCAGTCCCTCCTTCCATGCCTTCTATTACAAAAGAAGGGTCTTCCAGCAGGGGGATGAGAAGGGTCATGATTGAGGTTCCAGCTGATGGTAGCCTCTTTAAGAAGATTAGTACCGGTGAGCCGGAAATGTGGCTCAAGCCCTTAATTGGTCCTGAAGAAAGAGCCAAACTTGACAGCCATGCATCTCTTACTTGGGCTAATGAGGTGGTGCACAATTCTTTAAAGGTATATACTTTTTCCTTTTTTTTTTTTAAAGATCTTTTGTACATATATTGTTTTAATTAACAATTTAACACTTTTAATTGTTTTACTATTTTTTCAGACGCACCTTATTGGTCTAGAGCTTATGAAGAGAATTTCCAACTATGAAAAAGAGTTGCAAGTATTGCGTGGGCTTGATGATAATAATGCACAATATGAAAGCCTTCAAATAGAGATGGAAGCTCTGAGAGAAGAGAGAGATACCTTAAAGGAAAAACTGAAGACTGTCAAAGGAGAGCTAGCAGTGGAGAAGGTTTCTTTTAGTCAAGTCAATAAAGACAAGGATGCTCTTGAATCTTCTTTTGCTGAACAGTTGTCAAAAGCCACGAAAGAGATCCGGTACTTGAAGGACCTGTTGGGGCGAAAGAAGAGTATTCTGGAGAACTCATACGTAATCTTTCCCAAGCTCAAGAAGATCTCCGTGGAGCCTTGATGAAGGTCCAAAATCTGGAGGAGTCAGTCGCACCTTTGAAGGTTGCCCTTGAAGCTGCTGAAGCTGAAAATGACAACTTAAAGACTGAACTTCAAGTATGGTCGAGAGACTATAATGAACTTGAAGAGTCAACAGCTGTTGAAGTGAGTTGGGCATATATGAATGCTCTCCACGACACACTGATGGAGATGAGTCAAGTAGGCTTCGATCTTGATGCTGAGATTGCAAAATCTAAAGAAGCCATAGATAAGACTCAGCAAGGTCTTGATCTTTCTCCAGCTGATGAAGCAGTGGACAACCCTCCAGAAGAAGAAACTAGCTCTCCTCCTTCTCCTCAAGAATGAAGACTTTTTAGTCATTTCCCTCTTCTTCTTTTTTATTGGATTGGTGTAATTGCTCCCAGCTCCATCGGGAGTAAGTTTGAAATGTCTAAAGTCCCCAACTGACAACTTAGGGGCATTTAAAAAGAATGTACATTTTACGCGGCTAAGTACTTAGTTTATTTAGCCACTTTTATATTAATACAATATTTTCGTTTGAGACTTTTGTGAATTTAGAGCCTTACTCTTTACTCAAGTCTATCGCTTGTGCTGAGGTTTTTGTTCGTACCTCTTGGCTTATAAAATGCGTGCTTTACTTTGAACCCTTTTATGATGGGTGTAGTATAAACTTTAACCTTTGCATATGAAAGGCTTTGTTTGTGAATTAGGGCCCTTTTAATTAATGTTTTAATGAAGAAGACGTCTCAACTTCATTGAAAATGCAATAGAGTAATAGGAACTTTCCACATGTTTTAAGAATGTTTTTGTGAGAGGTTTTTGCTTGAACTTTCACAATATTTTACATGTGTTACGTTTGTCATCTAAAACTCATGTTGCAACTGTTTTGTTGTAACATATTTAATAATCACTTGTATTTCGTAACTAGTTTTAGTAGATAACAGTTTTTTCGAGTTAATACAAGGAAGTAACCGTTTTTCATTAGTAACAGTTTACGTAAGTATTGGGTTTTTTCCCATGACTATTTTATTTGCAACAGTTGTAAGTACGAGATAAATGTATTGTAATCCGTAACTGTTTTTAGATGTAACAGTTTTGAGAATATATACAAGGGTTTTGATCTTTCATCCGTAACTGTTTTTATTTGAATAACAGTTTTCTATTTGAGTACAAAGATTTCGTAATTGTTTTGATTATAACAGTTTTGGCTAAGTACAATGATGGTGATCTTCTATCCCTAACTGTTTTAGATGTAACAGTTTTTTGTATAAGAGGTGTACATTTCTTCTTCGTAGTTAACATTTTGCCTTCTAAACATGAACATGGTTCAAGGGTTTTTNTGGCCGCCTTCCATATTATATAGTCCCCCAAGTGTTTGAGCGTTGAAGAATGAGATTTCGAGCACTTGATTATTCCTTCCTTGTGGTCCTTTCCCTGAAAAAGGAAAACATTCCGGACTCGAAGGTATAACCTTTTTAGATGATAACTACTTAACCCTTTTTTAAAATATCCATCAGAAAGTGCAACCCTAGACCGGGAATTACGTTATTTCCTCGCGTCTTTGCAGGTCTAATGTCATCATCTGGTGATGGGTTAGCTTTTTGCCTATCATCTAAAAAAGTTAGTAAAATTTTAAATATTCAAAGATAAAATTTAACATGGGGTACCTGACCGGGGGTACTTCTTTTCCTCAGAAATAGTATTTCTTCAGGTGGATGGCATTCCAACTTGTTGGTAAAATCCTGTCGTCCATGGCTTCCAACTCGTACGCGCCTTTTCCTGCTATGCCTCGGACTTTATAGGGACCTTCTCAATTTGGATTTAGTTTACCAGTTCCTGCTTCCTTTGTTGATTGGAAGACCTTTTTAAGTACAAAGTCCCCAATTTTGAAATACCTGAGGTGAGCTTTGCGGTTGTAGTATCGTTCTATGATTTGTTTTTGAGCTGCCATCCATATTAAGCCTGCATCTCTTCGTGATTCGAGTAGGTCTAGATTGGTTTGTAGTTCGACATCATTCATTTGTTCCTTAGCTAACGTTACTCTAAGACTTGGTTTGCTAATTTCCACATGTATTAATGCTTCAGAGCCATAAACAAGTGCGAAAGGACTTTCTCCCGTAGCTGTTTTTGATGTAGTCATGTATGCCCATAGTACCGCTGGTAATTCGTCGGGCCAATTGCCTTTGGCTCTATCTACCCGTTTATTTATATTATTGATGATGATTTTGTTCGTGGATTCTGCTTGTCCATTAGCTACGGGATGATATGGTGTTGATGTGATCCGTTTGATTTTCCAGCTGTCGAAGAATTCTGTGATTTGAGAGCCTATAAATTGTGGGCCATTATCACGCACGATCTCCTTTGGAATTCCAAACCGACATATT
>ML247331.1:11354-22595 GCA_005239495.1 Nicotiana undulata | reverse complement strand
TATCTCAATTGTTCACTTTCCAGTACTCAGTATCGTTTCTCAACTCACCATCGTATGATCCCAACTCAATGCAATGCTTGTATATATATATATAACCGACACTGACAAGACTATCGGCCAAAGTCATAAGGGTGGGTCATAAGGACTGACTCAGTCATAAAGCTACACACGCTCGCAAATCATACCTGCGACTCGTGCGCTGACTCGATAAAGTAAAGCTCCACGCTCGCGAATCATACCTGCGACTCGTGGGCCAATATCTCTCCCCGCTCACGAATCATGCCTGCGACTCGGGGGCAAATGATATAAAGTAAAACCCTCCCCGATCACGAATCATACTTGTGACTCGGGGGCCATGAATGCATGAATGCATATATACGTGTATATGTAGACACCATGGTACCGACTTATCAATGCTCAACGGGGTCGGATATTCGCATCTCTTTTGATAGTCAAAGTTAGGATTTTATATCACATTATCCTCTTTTCTCATAATATCACCATGGTGGAATAATTCAAGTATAGGAAGGATTTACAATCACCTTCCTTTTTTGCTCAACAGCTCAGGATCAAGATTTATCTCATTTACTCCGTTCTCTTTATCAATTATATCAGGAGTAACATAATTAATCAATTGATGAAATTCATAATTCTTATCTGAATAATATGTACATTTAACTCAAAGCTATCATAGCTCCATTTCATCATATATCGGCAAATAACTTGTACAAGGCATCAGATAATATCAAACAAACAGCTAGAACATGCTCGTGGGTCCTACGGCTACCCAACATACAGTATAGATGCCACGTACGGACTCTCGTCACGTGGTACGTACGCAGCCCCCTCAACAATCACAATTAGCAACAAGGAGCCTAGGGGACGTTTCCCCCTTACAAAGTTTGGAAAGGAGACTCACCTGGACAAGTACTGCTCTGGTCTATGGACAAATCGACAAGACACACGAATCCTCCAAATTACCCTCGATAGCTCGCAATTGGTGTTTTCAACTCCGATCCTCGGCGTCCGGAAAATTACGATTCTTGAAGATATGCGCTACACGTCGTCTAAGGATCAAGATTAACTCAATAAATCATCCTATAATAGCTCAAAAATCAGATTTTGAATTTTCTCAAAAACCCTCTATATTTCCCAAACCCTCTTATGAATTTTCTTGATTTATGAAAGCGAAATTCCTCAAGAATCGAAGTTATAAACATGCGGGAAGCCAAAGAATCAGTTACCTGAGTTAATCACTCGCTAACACTGATATGGAGCTCTTGGGGGTCTTAACAATGGAGGAAAAACGAGTTTGGGGAGAAAATTAAAGGAGTGGGCCTTTTATAGAACGACCCAGCAGTTCTCGCTCCTGCGGCCTTTGGATCGCAGGTGCGGACTCGCACCTGCGTGAAATTGGTCGCGCCTGCGATTAGCCTGGGCCCTGGGGGAGGTCGCTCCTGCAGACTTTTGTTCGCTCCTGCGGAGCCGCGCCAGCGAGAGGAAGGGTCGCCCCTACGACCTAGGCCGCTCCTGCGATGGATTGGCCGTTAGTGCGAGCCTCGCGCCTCTGGCTGATGGACCGCACGGGCGGTCACACCAGAAACAGCCCCCCACCAGCTATTAATTGCTGGTTTTTGACCCCGATTGGTGTCCGGGAGGCCTCTGGGCCCACCTGAGCCCCCGGAAAAATATACCAACAAGTCCCAAATCATAAGACGGACTCGCTGGAACTCTCGGAACACTCATAACATCATCCAAACTAGAAATCACTCTCCAAAACCCCTTAGTTTCAAACTTAAATTTCAAGGAAATTTCAATGGCTCACTAATACGCCGAACGGATCTATACCACTTGGAATGACCCCAAATTTTGCGGACAAGTCATAAATGACTATACGGAACTATTGCCAGTTCCGGAATTCCATTCGGACCATGATATCATGAGGTCCAATTCCAGGTTGAATTCTAAATCTTATGAAATCCTGAATTCCAATTCAGGTGCCGAAATACTCCCGGGTCATCAGAAACCCGAGGCGAACATACGCTCGAGTCCGAAATCATCATCCGGAGCTGCTGGAGCTGTCAGCACTCGATTCCGAGGTCGTTTGCTCAAAATGCTGCTCGGAACCAAAATTAGCCAAATAGGCTAGCCTTCAGGAACCAAGTGTTCCTGAACTGGCCAAATCACTTTTGAATCTCGAACTACGTGCCCCCACAAATAATAAGGCATGAGTAGCCGCTATGGAAAGATTCATTTATGGGAATGGAGTCGCAACACAAAAAACGACCGGCTGGGCTGTACAATATAGTACAGTCGTTATGTGTTTTCGAACTTGTTGGAACATTCGGACGGGGTCCTGGGGCACCGAGTGTGATTCGGATTAAAATCTGATCATTTTTGGACTTAGTTGATTGCTGAAGTTGTTGAGGTTCTGGGGAAATCGCACCTGTGCACTTTGGTCCGCAGGTGCGGCACCGTAGAAGCGGCATGTGAGCTTCAAAAATGAATGTTGGGCTGGCAAGCTAGGACCACAGATGCGGTCATTTCTCGCAGAAGCGGACGGTCTCTATAGAAGCGCAAGCGCAGATGCGCTTTGGTGCCCGCATATGCGATTTTCCCTGGGCTTAATGGAAGTTGCACATGCGATGGGATTTCCGTATGTGCGGAGCCGCATATGTGGCTAAGGGTCTGCATAAGCGAGATCGTTGGGAAGGAAATGGGCAAATCGAAGGTTTTATTTCATTCTTCATCTTTTGACTTAAAGAGCTCGGTTTTGGGTGATTTTGAGAGAGATTTTCAAGGAATTATTGATACCCAATTTTTCCCTCATATTTTCTAAAAATGCATATATACTTTCAAAATAGCATATTTGCATGATCATTTAGTTTACAAATCTATACAAGCATTTTCTATAATTTTCCATAATTTTTTAGAGCTTCAAATTAATTTTCTTATATTTAAATTATATAAATATTTAGTAATTATCCTTTAAATTATTTTATGATGACTTAATTGCCCAAAATTATTATTTGCATCCATAATACATGTTTCGAATATTTTTATTATATTTCTTTATAATTACATTAGCCTTTTAAGTTATTTATCTAATTTTGCAATAATGGCCTATATTCTACAAATAATTACGTTTATTATATTATTTCTGCCAAAGTATCATTTTTATATTTTATAATGTTGAGTTATTATTTTAAAATAGTTTTACAACATAAATATTATTTTTATTATTTATGAGTGGTTTTAATTTATTTTTAATTAATTTTCAAAGGGTTTGAAAATCTAGGCCATTCCTAAGCTAATTTTCGGACCAATTTTGGCCCAAGTACTAAGCCCAATCACACCCCCTTCAGCAGCCCAATTCAAACGACCCCATAATCCCCAAACCATTTCCAAAACTCGACCCAAATTATGGGATTTAATTGTCGGGACCCACCGTTGTGGACCTCGATGGGTGCCTAACACCTTTCCTTCGAGGTAATCTGAGCCCTTACCCGATCTCTGGTGATGCAAGCTGGTATAATCTGAGTTATTTGCAATAGGTGACCCAATGCACCTTAATCCGTTAGGTGGCGACTCTCAATAACCAATTCCTTTTCCCTTTCCCTTCTGTCCATCAGAAATGAATATAATGTACTTCTTTATTAATGTTGCAGAATCTATCATTAAAGAAACTTAAAATATTATTAAGTTGTTTCAGGCATATAATCAATCACCTAGGCTACATCAAGGTTCTTCTCTATTTCACCATTTACTCCTACTCGGATGACAATTAAGTTTTCACATTAAATAGTTGGTCGAAGTTTTGCAACATAAGCAATTTGATTACTGTTGTGATCCAAAACTAAAAATTCAAAAGCAAGAGGTAAATACGAATCTGAAGTTGGGAGTCTGCAAAAGAAACTAAACATAGACTTAGAGAAATAACACAGACCTAAGATAGTAAAACAAATAAAATAATTAGAACTATTTTATTTCTTTATTTGCCAATAATAATAGATTCGGTTTGGTTTATACCTGCATAAAATTTCACAACTTGCTGAATATTGTTTATTTTCTCTTCTTTTGGGGGTAATCTGTTGGTTTTCCTCCTTTTTGGATAGTTTTTTTGTGTGGAATATTCTACATGCATGTCAGTAGTTTGGTCTAACTACTCCGACATGTTTGAAAACCTTTGAGTACTTGATGAATACAAAGCTGAAATTCTCATGTAGTGAATCTTAATCCCGAAAGTGATGGCTACTTCAAGAACTATACGGATTCTGGTTCATGAAAAGCACTAACTTAAAGCTCAGGAGTGATTCAATTCAAGAATTGTCAATTTATTTCATACAGAAAACCCAATTCAAATTCCACTTTCATTTATAATGTACAATTCAAACTCCAGTTATAATGTACAATTCACACTACATAACATACAATTGAAAAGTGCAGTGTTCGTACATCCAAACTCCAGCTTCTAAATAATAGTAAAGTAATACCTTTACGATGAGGAGACAAAGTCTTTGCTCTTATCGCACCGAAATTACAGCTTCTCCACCCCCTACTACTACCAAAATATCTTCATCTACTAATTTTACCAATAACATCAAGGAAATCAGAGTATCTTATTGCAAATCTGCAAAACCAATTTAAGACTCTTTGGACAATACTATCAATATTACCTTTGCAGCTAAAGAAAAACTAAGAGTCTTCTCCTTCTCCGGCGGCTAGGGATTGGGTATCTTCAGATTTGCTTGGATCTAGAGGAGTATTATTTGATATGTCCAAAGAGTAATTTCGATGGGTTCTGGAGATACAAAGTCTATTTCTTTCGCTATTAGAAATTAAAAAATAAAGTCTAGGGTTTAGTGAAATAAGGAGGAGGGAAAAATCGAAAACAAAAATAAAAGTGGGTAAAGTTAGGAGGGAAATTGAACCGTCTCCATAGGCTCATTTTGGAAAGAACCGTAGCCACAGGTAATCCTATCGGTACAGTTAAAACAACTGTCACAATAGAATGCCCTATGACAACGATTATGTCACTCTTGTAACGGTTTACTTGCAAAAGTGTGATGGTTGGTCTTATACCCTATTGGGACGGTTATAACCGTTGCTATAGACGGCCTATAGTAACGGTTGAATAACTGTTACAAAAAAATATCGTTGCTATAGGTCCATTTTCTAGTAGTGTCAAAAGGAGTTTTCAAATGTCCAAACCAGATTTCGCGAGAAAAAGGGGGCGCGACAGCATGGCAACTCTGCTGGGGATATTTACGCTCTTACCGTAACGAACTTGTTTTTTAAATTAGTCATTCTCAATAAGCGTGTCTTTATTATTCTGCTAATACATGCACATCCCTTTCCCATTTTTCCTTTATATAACTTACTTTCCATTCTTCTTTTAATTTGGTCGCAACATGCATTTCCTCCGCTATTATCTCAATTATGCTCACTGAATTCCCTATTTTATCATGTCTTTCCCGTTTATCGCTATGGAAACTAACCCTTTATCTTGTTTTTCTTTCTTTCCTTTCTTTACAATTATTAAATACCGTATTCTATCATTTTCATCATGTAAATACTTGACAACGTGTTATTTTCCTTTTGCATAAAAACATGCTCAACATCATATTCCACTCGTGCGTAATTAATACCATAGCAACACTTGATGAGTGTCTGCGCTCTTCCTATATTACCCTTTTGAATTTGGAAAGGCCTATTTGTGGTAAAACTAGTCGATCAACGGTGCAGTCGGCGGTTCTGTGCCTTTCCCTCTCAAGTCGTCCGCTTGAGGGTACCAGTCTAGACTTCTATAGAAACCTTACTCTGATAATAAATGTACATGCATCATGATCAAACCTAGCATGGGTTAATATGTTGTCCGCATAATAACTCTCTAAGAAAAACCTTGTCCAAAGCCCACTGGGATTTCCATGATCCCAACGGGCACAATCACGATATGTGCATTAATTGGAGAAATAATGCCGATATGCTAATTGTTAATGGTAAGTAGTCGAATCCGGAGGGGGAAAGGGTCTAACTTTGTTTATTTTGTAGAAAATAAGGCACGAGGTCCCCAGGTTCGGCATGGTCTGAAATATACCACCGTTATTGCTAGATTGGTGGGAAAGTCTTTCGTCGAGCGACAAAAATAATGTTGATGTTTTAGACTTCAATACTACACAATATTACAAGTTAATTGTGCAGTACCCAATTTTCGAGTGCTGTATAATAAGAAGAACCTGGTTCTTCTTAGTATACTACTTACTACTGTTTGCGAAATAATAAAGCAGTAATAGTAAAGACACAGGGATTTTTACGTGGAAAACACCTGGCTCAAAAGGTGAAAAAACCACGACCTACTCCTCAGTAGGATTTGCTCAAACTCTGAACTAAAACTATGAGCCAAAATGGACTTACAAAATAAACTCTTTTGTAATCCTAGGACTAACTCTAATCCTCTTTGTATCAACTAGCCTCTAGCTAATTTCTACAGATTTCAAGCTAACTCTAACTTGAACAATTTGTACCTATTACAATTGCTTCTAAGTAAGCTGAAAAGATACAATGTTAAAACTCCTACTACAATCAACTAGACTCAATACACAAACAATGGAACTGTTTCTTCTAGTTGAACTGTAGCCTTTGTATCGCACAACAATTCTGCTTGCAAAATATCTCTGGAACTTTTGCTTCAGATCTTGATTCACTTTAGTACTTGTGCGTCACTTCTTTCAGCAGTAATACATTGATTATTTATAGAGTCCGTTTGTTGAGTCCATGATTCAATTCTGATCCAACTCTTCCTTGGTAAACGAGTTTGATTGTAACTCAACTTCCTTCCTCTATTTCTGTCCTAGCTGAAATCAACTTCTGTCATCTCTATCAGTTTGTAACCTTTTCGTATTAGGAGACATTCTCTTAGTTCTTTGATACTCAGCAATCACTGATATCTCCTAGACTTGTACGATTCTTGTACCAATTGCTTCATTCAGATGTGTATGCTATGATGGACCTGGTTCAACTTGTCACCTTTTGCCAATCTTCAAAACCCATTCAGTGACATGGGCCAACAAATTCCCCCTTTTTGATGATGACAAACTCTGTGCTTTTACCCTGTATACACATCCAACACTTTGTATATTTTTGAGCATTAATCATCAAGAACCAGGTTCATTAGGTTATAAATATCACTTTAAAATTTTTGAACAACACATCACATCTTCCCCCTTTTGGCATCATCGAAAAGTTGCAAAATGATACTTACCAGTTATTAATTCTTACTCATGGCCAATTTAGGCAACTTCAGGTGCAAACATGATTACTCAACACTAGAAACCAATAATGTAAGCTAAATTAGAAATTGAGACATTTTTAAAACAACAAGTTTTGATTGATTAACAGTGATGATCAACACCAAAACAGATTAAAATAAAAAATACTCAAAACATGAGTAAGACAGAATTAAAAACTGAAACAAAAGACACTTGACACTGTCCCGAACTGGGCACTTGATAGGATATGAGGGGGTAGTTCTGGAAATTCCTAAGTCTGGGGTGGTGCAGAAGAGGCTGGATTCTTGGTTTGGAGAAGAGACAACATTTGGTGTAAGACACCCTCATTTTTCTCCTTCTCCTTGGCTAATTCAGCTTTGAGAGCATCATGCTCAGCTTCCACCTCAACTAAGCGAGTCTTCAATCGAAGGATCTCCATATCCTTTTGCTCGCTTTCCTGCACCAGAGTACAGACCTTGCTGTTGACTGGTTGCTTCCGAGATGAACCAGGTTCATCTGCCGGGGCACTAACAGTGTAATCACATGACAGCAAAGTGTCCTTCCCAAAGAAATCCTTTGCAGTAGCCATTTCAGCCTTCTTTGTGGGAACTCCAAAATGAACCAGAACTGCAGTAAGGATAAAGCCATAAGGAATTGCATGGGCCTTGGTGCCATTCACCACTCTGTCCAAAAGCTGGATGATTAACGATGGCCAATTGATCTGCTTGCCTCTGTACAAGCACTCCATAAGTGTTAGATCCATGTAGTTGGCAATGTGCATGCGTTCTTTTCTAGGCAGCAGAAATTTAATTACAAACTCAAAGAACAGCTTGTGTTCAGGCTTCATCTCGCTTTTGTACACAGCCCTCGGTTCAGGCTCCTCTTCATTGTCACAAAAGAATCTGGTGATGTTGAGTGCTGAGGCCATTCCATCCAAGCAAGGCCATCTCTGCCTTGTATAGTCGTCATAGCCCTAGGATGGAATCTCTATAATGAATCCCAATTCTTGAGCATCAAAGGATACTTCAACTCCCCTGACCAATGATGTAACCCTTTGTAACGACCCGGTCGGTCGTTCCGTAGAATTATGGCTCGGATAGCTTCGTTAAGTGATTTGGGACTTAGGAGTGTGTTCAGAATAATTTTGTGATGTCCGGTGTAGAATTAGGCTTGGATTGGAGAAAATTAGTTTTTGGCGATTCTGGTCGGCAGTGGAAAATAGTCTAACGGGGTCGAAATAGAATTCCGACAGTTGGAACATGTTTGTAATGTCATTTTGGACTTGTGTGCAAAATTTTAGGTCAAACGGAGTTGATTTGGATAGTTTCGGCATCATTGGTGAATTTTAGAAATTTCAAAGTTCTTATGCTTGAATCCGATGTAAATTTGGTGTTTGATGTTAGTTTTGGTGTTTTGAGAGTGAAACTAAGTTGAATGATGTTATGGGATATGTTGGTAAGTTTTGTTGGGGTCCCGAGGGGCTCGGGATTGATTTCGGGTGATTAACGGACTCATTTGGACTTAGAACAATTGCTGGTTTTCTGGTTTTTGTGCACAGTGATTTTGTTCACTGCGATCGTGGGTGAAGAAGTGCGATCGCAGAGAGTTAATTATGGTCAGGCTCAGATTTTTCTATGCGATCGCAAGAAGGGAGGTGCGATCGCCGAGTAGAAGGAGGACAAGTCAGTGCGATCGCGTGGAATAGGCTGCGATCGCTCAGATAAAGATAGACGCGTGGGGTTGGCTGGCAATTGCACTGTACGATCGCGTGCACAGTGCTGCGATCACGGAGGTCTTGGAAATTGGCCAGTGCGATCGGAGGGCCAAGGCTGCGATCGCGGAGAGCAAATAACTGGGCAGTTATTTAATTAAACCCTCCGCGACTTAAACCCTCTTTTTCACCATTGTTGTACGGAAAAGAGCTTTTTGGGCAATTTTTGAAGGAGAAAATCAGTGGGTATCACAGAGGTAAGCAAATTGATTATTAAAACTCGTTTATGGGTGATTTTAGACAATAATCTTAGCTTTTAATTCATGAAAAACAGTAGAAAAATAGGATTTTGGGGCATGAGATTATGAGACCTTCAAGGGTCGATTTGAGGGGTCAAACGAACTCCAATTTTGGTGTTCTTTATATGTACGGAATCGTGAGAAGATGAAGATCACTTTTCTGTAAAAAGTTCTGAGTTTCGGGATGCGGGCCCGGGGGTCGGGTTTTGCCCGGTTTCGGATTTTTGAGTAAATTTAATATCTTCCGAATGGAAATTGTTCCTTAAGCACATATTGATGATGAAAATCTAACTTGGTAGCTTTGGAGCCTTCGTAGGTTGATTCGAGAGGCAAGTGCATCGCGGAATAATTTCGGGCTAGTTTCGAGGTAAGTAATGTCTTGAAATCCTGTCTTGAGGGTATGAAACCCCGGACTATGCACCCTTCACGGGTTTTGGAATACAAAGATTGAAACTTGGGAAATACATTCCCTACTTAGGCAACTATTGAGTTGCAAAACCGATTTTTTAAGCCTTTGCTTAATTAGTATTTATATATTATGATATGTTTTGGGTTGTAAGCCATGTTTGGGGCCTAGTGCCGATCTGTTTACCCCTTGGGGGACTGTTTTACTGTGTTTCCTCACTTGATATGTTGTGAATTACACTCAGTCTTTTCCTGGTAAATTGTTTTGACACTCGGAGTATTTTGATACTATTTATTGAAAAATGAAATACTATTTTGGGTCGAGAACCCGGTATGTTTATGGCCTAAGGGAAAATTGAGAGTGTCTGACTGAGTGATGTGAGGAGGATTCCAGGCCTTATGAGTGTTTTGAGGAGGCTTCCAGGCCTTATGAGTGATGTGAGGAGGCTTCCAGGCCGTATGAGTGATGTGAGGAGGCTTCCAGGCCTTATGAGTGATGTGAGGAGGCTTCCAGGCCTTATGAGTAATGTGAGGAGGCTTCCAGGACTCATGAGAGAGATGAGAAGGCTTCCAGGCCTTATGTCATTATTGCGCTTGGGCTGTAGGAGCCCTTTCGGAGTCTCAGCCCATTTCCAGTGAGCGTCGGAGAGGTGAGGAGGCTTTCAGGCTTTATGAGAGAGGTGAGAAGGCTTCCAGGCCTTATATTATTATTGCGCTTGGGCTGTAGGAGCCCCTCCGGAGTCTATACACACCCTTAGTGAGCGCCGGTACCGATTGAGTGATGATGATTGCCCGCGGGGCTGATACTGAGTGATGATTGATACTGAGTGATTGAGGGAATGTCTGAGGGCAACTGTTACAAGAAATGATTTTGGCCCGAGGGGCAGTTTTATGATGAGTTTACTATATTTTCGAACCATGATTTACTTCGTTTCCAACTGGTTTTTACTGAGAATTTTACTGAAATATACGGATATTACACTTGTTTTTAAAGGTTTTCTGGAAACTGATTTTGAACTTATGTATTTGATGAATACTACATGGTGACTTGGTGTTTTTACTGGTTTTGTGAAATTGTGTATCTGTCTGTGCGCTTTATATTTCTCAGACTATGATTTCTTTTCATTACTACTGAGTTGGCGTACTCATCATTACTCCCTGTGCCCTTGTGCATATATCTAGGTACTAGTTCGCAGCAGTAGCTGTTTGGTGGATAGTAGCAGATCACGGGATTCGAGGTAGCTGTCCAACGTCCACATCATCTCCATTTCCCCCCCTATTTAGTCTTAGTTTTGGATTCAGAGATATATTATATTTAGCAGAGTTAGTTTTATCTATATTTTAGATGCTCATGACTATTGACTCCAGTTCTGGGAGGTTGTTTAGAGTTGTTTAGTTCAATATTGGGGCGCTAGACTTATATAATTAAATCCTTTGTTATGATTGCTGTTATTTGCTATATTGTGAACTGTTAAAATAAGAATAACTGCGTAGTAATGTGATGGTTGGCTAGCCTAGTTCCACGATAGGCGCCATCACGGCCTGTTAGGATTTGGGG
>ML247331.1:0-11314 GCA_005239495.1 Nicotiana undulata | reverse complement strand
GCAGGTTTAGTAGAGTCTTGCGGATCGGTACGGAGACGTCTGTACTTATCTTTGAGAGGCTGCAGAATCCTTAGGAAACATTCCACATTCTTGAATTCTTATCGTGCGAATCCATTTTTATTCAGCCAAAAGCGAAACTCTTTGAATTCCTTTCATGTATTCGAATGCGCACGCGAGCACTTGGTATCAGTTGTACGTCGTCGGCTTGTGACTTCCATGGGTGAGGTGTGATTTTAACATGTTGATAATGGGACAGTCGGAAGGACTTGAGGCTGGATTTTGTCTGTGGCTTGAGTATTGAGATTTCATTTGGGTGAGCATATGTGTTGGGGGACTTATATGTCCTTTTGTGTTTTTATTGATGGAACTTTGTGACTAGATGACTACATGGTGAGTGTGATCGGATAGTTAGATGTATTCAGGTTTTTGATTATGACCAAAATGAATTGGCGGGAGATATGGCGAGAACCATTGATTATTTGACTTCTGTATTGAGTTAGAATATGGCTTCGAGTCATGAGTATTGAAGGACCTCTCGTGTAGTTTGGTTGTGGAGTGAAGTGGGTTTTCCTGTTATGTTCTGAGTTCCTGTGATGTC
Organism: Nicotiana undulata; assembly: GCA_005239495.1. Classification (NCBI taxonomy): domain Eukaryota; kingdom Viridiplantae; phylum Streptophyta; class Magnoliopsida; order Solanales; family Solanaceae; genus Nicotiana; species Nicotiana undulata. The sequence goes on along the minus strand of ML247331.1, from coordinate 10,716 downwards.
TTTTGAGCTGACCAATGGCCCAACATCGTCTATGTATTTGATTGCCGGTGTATTCAGCCGTATTATAACTCCTTTGTTATTGTATTTATTGATGGCATCCTGCCGTACTCTCGTAGCCGGGGATAGCATACTCGGCATTTGATGATGGTATTACAAGGATATAGGGAGGACAAGCTTGTGCGAAGTTCTCCACGTATGAATTTTTGGCTCAGTTCAGTAGCATTCTTGGGACACGTGGTGTCCAGTGAAGGTATCTATGTGGTCAGGCGAGTGTGAGTAGAGCTTCCAAAAGCTTAAGAATTCCTTGACCACAGCCCCAGTGTTAGTATTGCCATTAGCTTCAGGTTCTTATACCGCTTAATGGGATGTCTCGAGGGCAAGCAGTGGTTGTGTTCTAATGTAGGAAGGTATAGCGATTGCGTGATAACTATGATTTTCAGAAGTGTATAGAGAGATATTAGTTGAGGCTAAGCAGGCTGGGGTATCTCCTGCGGGTTGTCCCGAGGTGTGTGGTCCTTATGTTGATCTGTAGTAAGTTTCTACCAGTAAACGATGTATGTTCTAATTCGAGTATAGATTGCTTGTGGAAGTTGGCATGACCATTTCAATGGTGGATGCAAGATTTGTATTCGATTTGAGGGTTAGATGGTTTGGGTCATATGAGCTTATGAAGGATTTAGTTGAACCTCACCACAGTATGGTGGCAGTGATAATGTGTGGGCATCGTAAGTTATTGTTTGTCTTGATCCTTGGCTTTGAGCCAAGTGGGGGAGTTTGTTATTGATAAGTTGATTTCACGATTATGTGTTGTATTGGTTTCGGTTCGAGGGATGTTGGTTAATTAGTTATGACCTACAGAGGTGGAGTCTAGGAATGACTCGAGTGATGGAAATTTCTCTGATACAAGTTGTAATGTACTTTACGGATAGTGGAGTTCATTGAATGATGGAGTTGTACTGGTAAGTGTAGAGTGTGCAATGTATGAGTGTGCTTGTTGCTTCCAAGGGGTGGATTACTTACCTAGTATGTGGATTGAAAGCGGGGTCATGCCGTTCTTTTTACTTGGTTAGTGTAATTGAAATTGCGTAGAGTAAATGACGTTCGAGAATGGTTCAGATGGATTCAATGTTATATGTTGCGATCGAGGATCTTCAAGGTGTGATAAGGGCTAGAACTGAGATTTACGGGGAAGGTGTCAAGGCTTGTGGTGTATTTGCATTATCATGGATTCTATCCATCAGTATCAGGAAAGTGAAGGTAATGACTTTAAATTCGCAGGAAGTCTCTTTAGGGTAAGTATTTCTAATGTGGTGCATTTGGGGATAATTGAGAAGTATTCAGCAGCTTATGAGCCTTAGATAGTATATTTTTATGCTCGGGTTTCGTGCGGTGAGTCGGGATTGAGAATTGCGGTATTATGGAAAGAAGAAGTATCAATTCGAATGTAAGTCAGAAGGAACTTGGATAAATAGGACAACTTGGTAGTACGTCGGATCGGCATGATAAGGGATATGGTTAGTTCTTTGGGTGTTTATAAGGTAATGAGTTGTTACAGGTGTTTCTTAGCAATTCTCTTGGAATTTGGTGGCATGCGTAGCTCGGTTGAGTTAGAAGGATTTAGTCCTGGCGGTTTGGTGTTGTACAAATGTGATTCGGGAGTTCTTGATGATTTCTATCACGGTTGGGGATGTATATTTCTACTGGCGTGAGGGCCATGTGATGTATATTGATTTTGATTCTAAATGGGATAAATGGAAAGTTCTTGGCTAGTTGGGTACGTAGTTGTTTGTGGCTAGGAAGGGAGCAAGACGTTATCATATTTATCATAGTATTGCATGGTGTATGCGGTATTTTGTGTATAGTGGAGAGTGGCATATGTGAGGTCACGGTTCAGTTTTGGAAGGAAGGTCAGAACTGGCAGTTTCAGATGATTAGGTAAAGGATACCACTATTGGGTGGCTGGATGAGAGTATACATTCATAAAGGACAATGTGTTTAAGGCAATGCGTTTGAATAAGGATGCTTTATTGGTGTTACGACGCTCTTTTGTTGGATCACTGCTGATATTCAAGGTTGCTTGGTGTCACGGGGGAATTTAGGGGTATCCCTCGTGGAATGATTGAACATCAGGGAGGTGTTATATATTTGAGTGGTGGAATTGGGATCAGATATGGTAATTGGTGCACCTCATGGATTTTGAGACTGGGAGTTCCATGAACAGATTATTTTTGTAGTTGTGAACTAAACTACGAGGATGCGAGCAAAGCTAGTCAGGTGTTAGTATATGTCATGATTCAGTCATTATGAATGTTCAGAGAGTTATCTACCTGTTGTGGGTGACCAGAGTTGACTTAGAGTTATTGGTAGGCCAGTATGGGTGTGTGGTCTGCACCGAGTCAGAATTTCTGACTTCGAATTACTAATGTTGAGGGATGTACCATTTGATTGCCATTAAGCTTATTCGTGTTCTGGAGTGATCTATGAGTTACCTTTCGGTGTTTCGAGGAGTTGTGATCGTTGGTTATATATGTGCATAAGGTGTAGTTCTATCGGGGCTTTATAGCAGCTTTGAGTAAGGTAAGTAATTGGGTGTTGCAGGATTGAGAAGTGTTGGTTATGTTCTTGATGGTTCGGGTGGCATGGTACCGTCCGATTTCCCCGTGGTTATGGAAATGCACTTTGAGTAATTGATGTCGAATTTCGCATGGTTATTGATTTTGAGCAAGGTGGCTTGGAGTATGTCATGTGGTCCAGCGGTTGGATAGGATCACGCTTTGCAGCTCAGTCAGGTAGAGGTATGATCCTTGGTGTCGGATTTGTGTGATATGGTTTGACGATGTGTATCAGGCTTTTAGCATGATGTGATAATGGCAAGAGTTAGTGGCAGTATAGTCCTCTCGTCTAAATCTTCTATTTTATGAATTGAGCTATTGACATGTTGTTATTGAGTGCACGAGTTGAACAAGTTATGGCTCTGGATAGTATTGATGCTGATCGGACGAATGGTTGTTGGTTTCTACGTGTTTCTCTCATCATCGGCACCATATGAAGGTGTTAAAGCAAGACTTTGTTTGATAAGAGGTTACCACCGGTATTGGATTTTTATCAACAATTATTGTGATTAGGAGTCATCGCTATGGGTGATTGAGTCATGTGGTATATTATGTGATTTCATCTTGTGTTGCGGATATGGCTTGATACAGCGTGTTCAGACTACTGCAATTTATAGTTGTGGGGATTGGAACTTGTAAATTATTTCGAAAGTGGAAACTCGATTTTAAGGTTTATGGGTAAGGATTTGATAATGAAATTTGAGTTATGTTGTGTTATTAGACCTATATGGGGTTGAGTGATGTGGGATCACCTCTGCATATGTGCATGGTAGGTTACACAACATTTTGGTGGTATTTGGAACAACTCTAGAAACGTTCGAGGACGAACGTGTGTTTAAGTGGGGGAGAATGTAACGACCCGGTCGGTTGTTCCGTAGAATTTGCATTATTATCGCTGTTATTGCCTTGTTATAGATTGGTTATACTGTTATTGATGTGTTAGAGTTGGTAGGCTTGAAATTGAAGTGATTATAATGAGAATTTAGCCACTTAGTCTTTAAAAATAGCCTTGAAGTTGGGAAAAGTCAACTAAGAGTTGACTTATTGGTAAACAACCTCGGAATGCGAATTTTATGGCTCAGATAGCTTCGTTAAGTGATTTGGGACTTAGGAGTGTGTTCAGAATAATTTTGTGATGTCCGATGTAGAATTAGGCTTGGATTGGTGAAAGTTAGTTTTTGGCTTCTGGTCGGCATTGGAAAATAGGCTATCGGGGTCGGAATGGAATTCCGACAAGTGGAACATGTTTGTAATGTCATTTTGGACTTGTGTGCAAAATTTCAGGTCAAACGAAGTTGATTTGGATAGTTTCGGCATCATTGGTGAATTTTAGAAATTTCAAAGTTCTTAGGCTTGAATCCGATGTAAATTTGGTGTTTGATGTTAGTTTTGGTGTTTTGAGAGTGCAACTAAGTTGAATGATGTTATGGGATATGTTGGTAAGTTTGGTTGGGGTCCCGAGGGGCTCAGGATTGATTTCGGGTGATTAACGGACTCATTTGGACTTGGAACAATTGCTGGTTTTCTGGTTTTTGTGCACAGTGATTTTGTTCACTGCGATCGCGGGTGAAGAAGTGCGATCGCAGAGAGTTAATTATGGTCAGGCTCAGATTTTTCTATGCGATCGCGAGAAGGAAGGTGTGATCGCGGAGTAGGAGGACAAGTCAGTGCGATCGCGTGGAATAGGCTGCGATCGCACAGAGGAAGATAGGCGCGTGGGGTTGGCTAGCAATTGCACTGTGCGATCGCGTGCACAGTCTGCGATCGCGGAGGTCTGGGAAATTGGTCAGTGCGATCGCAAGGCCAAGGCTGCGATCGCGGAGAGCAAATAACTGGGCAGTTATTTAATTAAACCCTCCGCGACTTAAACCCTCTTTTTCACCATTGTTGTACGGAAAAGAGCTTTTTGGGCGATTTTTGAAGGAGAAAATCAGTGGATATCACAGAGATAAGTAAATTGATTATTAAAACTCGTTTATGGGTGATTTTAGACCATAATCCCAGCTTTTAATTCATGAAAAATAGTAGAAAAATAGGATTTTGGGGCATGAGATTATGAGACATTCAAGGGTCGATTTGAAGGGTCAAACGAACTCCGATTTTGGTGTTATTTATATGTACGGAATCATGAGAAGATGAAGAACACTTTTCTGTAAGATATTTTGAGTTTCAGGATGCGGGCACGGGGGTCGGGTTTTGCCCGGTTTCGGATTTTTGAGTAAATTTGATATCTTCCGATTGGAAATTGTTCCTTAAGCACATATTGATGATGAAAATCTAAACTTGGTAGATTTGGAGCCTTCGGAGGTTTATTCGAGAGGCAAGCGCATCACAGAATAATTCGGGCTAGTTTCGAGGTAAGTAATGTCTTGAAATCCTGTCCTAAGGGTATGAAACCCCGGACTATGCACCTTTCACGGGTTTTGGAGTACAAAGATTGAAACTTGGGAAATATATTCCCTACTTAGGCAACTATTGAGTTGCGAAACCGATGTTTTAAGCCTTTGCTTAATTAGTATTTATATATTATGATATGTTTTGGGCTGTAAGCCGTGTTTGGGGCCTAGTGCCGATCTGTTTACCCCTTGGGGGACTGTTTTACTGTGTTTCCTCACTTGATATGTTGTGAATTACACTCAGTCTTTTCCTGGTAAATTGTTTTGACACACGGAGCATTTTGATACTATTTATTAAAAAATGAAATATTGTTTTGGCTCGAGAACCGGGTATGTTTATGGCCTAAGGGAAAATTGAGAGTGTCTGACTGAGTGATGTGAGGAGGCTTCCAGGCCTTATGAGTGTTGTGAGGAGGCTTCCAGGCCTTATGAGTGATGCGAGGAGACTTCCAAGGCTTATGAGTGATGTGAGGAGGCTTCCAGGCCTTATGAGTGATGTGAGGAGGCTTCTAGGCCTCATGAGAGAGATGAGAAAGCTTTCAGGCCTTATGTTATTATTGCGCTTGGGCTGTAGGAGCCCCTTCGGAGTCTGAGCCCATTTCCAGTGAGCGCCGGAGAGGTGAGGAGGCTTCCAGGCCTTATGAGAGAGGTGAGAAGGCTTCCAAGCCTTATGTTATTATTGCGCTTGGGCTGTAGGAGCCCCTCCGGAGTCTGTACATACCCCCAGTGAGCGCCGGTACCGATTGAGTGATGATGATTGCCCGCGGGGCTGATACTGAGTGATTGAGGGAATGTCTGAGGGCAACTGTTACGAGAAATGATTTTGGCCCGAGGGGCAGTTTTGTGATGAGTTTACTATATTTTCGAACCATGATTTACTTCGTTTCCAACTAATTTTTACTGAAAATTTTACTGAAATATACGGATATTACACTTGTTTTTTAAAGGTTTTCTGGAAACTGATTTCGAACTTATGTATTTGATGAATACTACATGGTGACTTGGTGTTTTTACTGGTTTTGTGAAATTATGTATCTGTCTGTGCGCTTTATATTTCTCAGACTGTGATTCCTTTTCATTACTATTGAGTTGACGTACTCATCATTACTACTTGTGCCCTTGTGCACAGATCTAGGTACTAGTCCGCAGCAGTAGCTGTTCGGTGGATAGTAGCAGATCACATGATTCGAGGTAGCTGTCTAGCGTCCACAGCATCTCCATTTCCCTTCCTATTTAGTCTTAGTATTGGATTCAGAGATATATTATATTTAGTAGAGTTAGTTTTATCTATATTTTAGATGCTCATGACTATTGACTCCAGTTCTGGGAGGTTGTTTAGAGTTGTTTAGTTCAATATTGGGGCGCTAGACTTATATAATTAAAACCTTTGTTATGATTGCTGTTATTTGCTATATTGTGAACTGTTAAAATAAGAATAACTACGTAGTAATGTGATGGTTGGTTAGCCTAGTTCCACGATAGGCGCCATCACGGCCTGTTAGGCTTTAGGGGTCGTGACACCCTTCCTCCAATCACAGTTGCATTCCCCATGAATTCCACAACCTCATTTCTGACCAGCCTGCCTTCCGTGCGAAGGACCATGTCCTTCCATCCTTGCGCTGCCAGAAAATCCACTAAGTACCTCATACCCGGCTCCTCCAAATCCTTCAGCAACTTTCCCTTCAATATATGTCTCTTGCCAAACATGGAAACTCTTTCGGTCGACACTTCTCCAACCTCCTTCTCTTCATCTCCACTCCATTCAGGATCATCATCCCTCTCAACAATCTGAACTTTCTTCTTTGACTTTACTTTAGACATTGTCCTCGTAGATGTACTCACGGTGGTAGCAGACACAGGTGCTGACTTCTTTGTGGAAGTCTTAGCCTTTTTGGGCTTAGGTGTCTTGATCACCACTGGAGAAACCTCCTCTTCTTGTTGGACCAGGTCCAACACCTCATCATCAGCAATAGCCTCAACAGGCTCCCCCACTTCCGCTTTCCCTTTCTCTGCCTTCTTTCTTTTGCTCTCTTGCAGAGCTTTTTCCAGCTTCTCCTCTTCTTCTCGAACAATATTTCTCGTAGCTCGTACCTTAGGAACAGGTACACCAACAGACTCATCAGTTTTCCTTTTCTTTAAGAAAACTGAGGCTTTAGACTTGATGTACTTTGGAGTCCTTCTCTTCTTGGGGTTGTCTGAGTCCCCCAGTTTCTTCAGTCTCTCAGCCAAAGTTTCTTCCCCAGAAGAAACACGTTCATCTATCTCCTTCATTTAGATTTTCTAACCCAGCAGCAGCTTCCTCAACTTCATTAGTTCCCCCCTATCACTATAACATCATCTTTAAGATTTTCAAGAATGGGGCAACAAATTTCAAGTGTGGAACCATCCTTCCCAGATCCCCTCACACCTACATCTCCCTCGTTCTCAGGAATTTTCCCAGTTTTTCTTTGCCTACTTGACACTTCCACATCCACCACAGACCCCACCAGCACAAATCTATTTTCAGAATTTAACATAGAGGTAACTTCAGTATTACCTTTCTCAGCACTGGATGAACCAGGTGCATCGTCTTCATGTGCTAATTTGAACGATTCACTCGACGAATCTGGTTTGGGTTCTTCTTTAGCCTGTAATAAATCTTCCCAAAACTTTGCTCGTGAACCTGAATCCACAGATTTGCGTGCAAGAACCTTGACATGACGGAGTTTGGGGGCTGGGGTAGGGTTTGGTGTGGGTTCAGGGGCATCATGGTGTTCAGGGGTTTCAGGTGTCTCATAGGATTTAGAACTGTAGACCGGTGGAGAATCAGACTCATATACTCCTTCATCGTAGTCACGATTTTGAGAATCAGATGAAGCAGACAACATGTTATTAAATTTTTGAGAGAAAACGAAGAGAGGGCAAAAGGCAATAGAGATTTGAGTGTTGAGTGACTTGAACAGGGTTCGTCTATTGCTTTATTCACAATGGGTAATGATGGCCTATTTATAACTTGTGGCTGGGGTGATTATAACGGAAGTGTATTAACACAAGTAGGATACTAATCGATTAAGGACTGTCAGTGATTGGACATTGATTAGACTGTTTCTTTCCCCCTAAAACTAGGCTAATTTAATGGGACAGAGCTTCTTGAAACTGGTTCATTATTTGGGTAAGTGCGAGAATTTGAACTGAACCATAAATGGATAGAGTCCTGCTCATGTATGACTGTACTTGAATTAATACATGTATGGAGATGAGAACGTAACTTGTCAGTCATGTACACCAGCATGGATGAACCGGGTTCATCCTGTTAAAAATCTTTATTTTGCCTCAATTCATAAAAATAGAGAAACATCATTAGCAACTAGGGAATCATATTAATACATGGAAGAAGAGTATGTCAATAAAGACATAGTACTGAGCAATGATTAATCTGATTAAGTACCTAATTAAAATTTCTAGCCAGAAAACTTCCCTTTTTTTCATTTTTTTCAATTAGGTGATCTTAATCATCCCTAATTCAAGCCTGTTTCTCTCATATGCTCCCTACTCAATGCTTTGGTAAATATATCAGCAATTTAACGGCCAGTAGCACAGAATTCGATTGAGATCATCCCCTTTTCATAGTTATCCCTCAGGAAATGGTGCCTAACATCTATGTGCTTAGTTCTCTTATGATGAACCGGGTTCTTAGTCATACTAATTGCACTAGTGTTATCACAGTAAATAGGAATGCATCCCACATCTATACCAAAGTCCATGAGTTGTTTCTTGATCCATAGCAACTGGGCACAGCAGGAGGCTACAACCACATATTCAGACTCAGTAGTAGACAAGGCTACTGAATTTTGTTTCTTGGTGGCCCGACAGGAGCCCAAAAAGTGAGCCATGTCTGAAGTACTTTTCCGATCAACTAGGAAACCTACATAATCAGCATCAGCATATCCTACAAGGTCAAAATTACTACATTTAGGATACCAAAGGCACAAATCAGTGGTGCCCTTCAGATATCTCAAAATTCTTTTTACTGTAGTGAGATGGGACTCCTTTGGATTGGCTTGAAACCTAGCACATAGTCCCACACTGAACACAATATCAGGTCTACTTGCAGTAAGATATAGTAGAGACCCAATCATCCCTCTGTACGTCTTCTGATCAACGGATGAACCAGGTTCATCCACATCCAATTTTGTAGCTGTGGCTATTGGGGTATCTATCTCCTTTGAATCTTCCATTTTGAACTTCTTGAGGAGTTCTCTCACATACTTCTGTTGATGAATCATTGTTCCATGTGGAGTTTGTTTGATTTGCAGACCTAAGAAAAAGGTTAGCTCACCCATCATACTCATTTCAAACTCACTCCCCATTAATGTAGCAAATTCCTTGCTGAGCTTCTCAGTTGTTGCCCCAAATATGATATCATCAACATATATTTGTACAATCAGAAGATCTTTTCCTTTTACCTTTAAGAACAAAGTACTGTCTATTTTGCCTCGTTTGTACCCATGTTCCAGCAGGAATTTTGACAATCTATCGTACCAAGCTCTAGGTGCTTGCTTGAGACCATAGAGAGCCTTGTCAAGTTTATATACATGATCAGGTGATTCTTTGCTTTCAAAACCAGGAGGCTGTTTTACAAATACCTCTTCCTTCAAATAGCCATTGAGAAAGGCACTCTTGACATCCATCTGATGCAGAGTGAATTCCATGTGTGCAGCAAATGCTATAAGAAGTCTGATTGCCTCCAATCTTGCCACAGGAGCAAAGGTCTCATCATAATCAATTCCCTCTTCTTGGTTGTATCCTTGAACAACCAGTCTTGCCTTGTTTCTTGTAACAGTTCCATCCTCATCGAGTTTGTTCCTGAAGACCCACTTGGTGCCAATTATTGATCTGTCTAGTGGCCTGGGTACCAAGTTCCATACTTGACTTCTCTCAAATTGATTCAGCTCCTCTTGCATTGCAGTTACCCAGTCAGCATCTTTCAAGGCTTCAACAATGTTCTTTGGTTCAATCAAGGATATAAATGCATCAAATGCACACAGATTTTTCATGGAGGATCTAGTTTTGATTCCAGATCTCAAGTCTATTATGATGTTCTCAAGAGGGTGAGAACTCTAATATCTGTGTAGTTTGAGAACCAGTTTTTCACTTCTGGATTGTTCCATGTTGTCTTGTTGTTGTGGAACATGATCAGGCCAGTATTTTCATGAGGAGTTCCCCCTGTCGAGTTGCGTGGGGTTGTTGAACCTGGTCCATCACCTGTTCCATCTGCTATAGGTGCTTCAATGTAGTCATTGCACCTCACCAGTCCCAGCTCCTCATCTTCTGGTTTCTGTCTCTCNTATCCCAAGAACACTCCCTCATCACTTCTGGGATCAAATTTTCCTAAAGAATCTTTGCCATTACTATGCATATAACACTTGCATCAAAAGCCCTAAGATGGGATATGTTGGGCTTTCTCCTTTTAAGTAATTCATAGGTACTTTTCTCTACCAGAGGTCTGGTCATGAATCTATTGATAATATAACATGCAGTGTTAATTGCTTCTGCCCAGAAGCTGTGAGGTAGTTTGCTTGATAGAAGCATGGTTCTTGCCATGTCTTCAAGAGTTCTGTTTTTCCTTTCAACAACCACATTTTGGTGTGGGGTTCTAGGAGCAAAAAAATTGTGATTCACACCATGTTCATCATAGAACTCGGCAAACTTAGCATTCTCAAACTCAG